>JAEIGR010000329.1:0-10482 GCA_018904305.1 Scaptomyza montana | reverse complement strand
ATTTTTATACTCGATACCGAAGGTAAAGGGTATATTGAGGTTTGTGCAATGTCCGTCATATGGTGTCTGTCCGTCTCGTAGGTCTTATCTGTTCGGATTTTCGCGGCTTGCGCTTGGAAAAGCTTCAAGCTAGAGACTTGAAACTTTCCAAATTCTCTTTATCTATGGGATAGTAAATTAAAATTGTCCAGGATGGGGGGTTCTACGATAACTGGAGGGCTAACCAAATCGATAAATTCGATAACTCAAAACCGATAAATCCACATATTTCGCATTTCCTTACAGCTAGAAGTACCAAATTTAGTAAGAAGATAGCTATTAGCAACCCCCAAAAACTGCATCAAGCCACGCCCCCATTCCGCCCCCAGCCCCCCGAATTTTAAAATCCAAAAAAAACCTATATCTCCCACAGTTTATGAGCTATAGAAACCAAATTTGGTGCTTAGCTTATAGTGATGATGACCCCCCAAAAACTGCATCAAAAGTTTGGATGCCACGCCCACCGATACTGCCCTAGCCGCCCCCATCCACCGCAACGCTTCGTCAAAAACAGGGAATGCGATGTATCTTCCAGAGTTGCAGCGCTAGAGCCTCCCAAATTTGGTGGGAAGATGGCTGGTAATGACCCCCAAAAAACTGCATCAAAGTTTTGGAGCCACGCCCACCCATTCCTTCCCAGCCCCCCCGCATTTTGAAATCAGAAATAGCTATATCTCTCACAGTTTTTGAGCTAGAGCCACCAAATTTGGTCTCAAGATAGGTGATGATGATTTCGTTTCTTTTCTGTTTAAAGGTTTGGATGCCATTTTTACCAATGCTGCCCTGGCCGCCCCCATCCACCCCAGTACGCTACCGTCAAAAAGCAGGAATGCGTGTATCTTCCAGAGTTGTGGAGCTCGAGCCGCAGAATTTGGTCCGGAAGATGGCTGGCAACGACCGCCAAATTTTGCATCAAAGTTTCGGAGCTGCCCTCCATTTCGCCCCCCCTTTCCCCACTTTTTACAATTTTCGAGCTAGAGTAAATATATTTATACTTAGTATGACTTTAGATGTAAGAATTAATATTTGTATTGTATTGTACAAATATGCAAATGCTATTCAATGTAAAAAAAATATATATATAATTTAAATAAATAAATAAATAGAAGTAAATAAAATATATTTGAGTATTATTATTTTCTAATAAATAAAATTAAATAAAATTAAAAAAAAAAATAAAATTAAAATTTTACTTAAAACCTTTTAATTTTTTAATTTAATTTTCAAATTTAATGAGTCCCACTGTAGGACTCTCTGTATTTCAATTTCACTTTTGCTTGCATTCATGTCCTCCAGCCTTAATATAACGGAATAAATTTTGCAGTCCTTTTAAAACGCATTCGTTTTGGTTGTAATTGCTGTATTTTGTGCATTGCGCCTTTCAGTACGCAAAAGGTGTTTGTTAATAAAAGTTGCAAAAATGAGTGCATTAGAAAAGAAATTTATACTAGAGTTTATAAAGGAGTGTCGCTCATTTCCATCCCTATGGGACGTTCAGTGCAAGGAGTATGCAAACAGAAGCAAAAACGAGAGCGACTTGGAAGCATTATTAAAAAAATATAATGAATTCTACCCCGAGGCTGATTTAAGGGATCTGCAAAAGAAAATACATATTTTGAGGACGAATTATAAAAGAGAGAAAAAAAGGCTAGCAGGCAGTGGGAAGAGTGGCGATGGAGCGAGCGAGGCATTGCCAAGCCTCTATTATTATGAGGCTTTGGCCTTTGTTGATGACGTTGAGGTGTCATCCACTTCAAGAGGATCCTTCCAGTTTGTAAGTAATATTAACTATTCAAGTTTGTTTTTATTTAAAAATTATTTATTTAACAGTTTTATGCAAATGATCCAAAAAAAGTTGATAATAGTAATGTTTGAATTATTAACTTAATATTAATAACAAGAATGAAAAAAATAGAAAACTTAAACGTATTTTGCAAATAAGCTAAACTTTCCGCTACCAGTACCGCTATCTGGCAGTGAAAGCATTTTGCCATATGTGTTTGTCGGCAACTTTGTTTTTAGTACATTGGCATCTTGATTGGGTGTTTTTCCAACAACCTCAGCGTTGAAAACGTAAACACAATTGTTGCATCAATAACAGTCTACAGCATTAGTTTATTGCTTTGCTTTGCCAAGGAACTGCACCCTCATTATTAAAAAATTCCATATATTTCTCTCTGACTGTTTTAGCAATTTGAGAGGCATTGCGTGTTTGGGTTCTTTGCAAATTTGCATACGTTTCCCCAACTGTCGAACCTCCTTCCACATGGCCCCCCTCTTGCAAAATTTCGCTGCATATGTACTGAGTGCAGTTCCTTTTCCTTAAAAAATTGTGCAAATAGCAGCATGCCAATACAATTGTGTTTACCTTTTCAACGCTAACATTAAGAGGCCGTTGAAAAACACCAAATCGAGATGCCAATATACCAAAAACATTTTCGACAATTCTGCGTGCCCTACTAAGTTGGTAATTGAATATCCGCTGCTCGTTCGACAGGCCAACTTGAGCAAACGGTTTTAACAAATTTTCGGTTAGCTGGAAACAGTGTTGCCATAATTTTTTGTGCAAAAAACGCTAGATTAGCAAAGAAAAACAGCCAAAAAACCCCAAAAATCGTTTTAAAAAAGCTAAAAATTACCCTAGATTTTTTTCAATCCTTTTAGTCAAAGCTTTTTATTATATCGTCTATACCGACAGCCTCTTCGTCGGAGTAGATATTTTGAGATGTTCTGATCATCATTAGGAACTTCGATTTTTGTATTCATGACAACACTTGCCATGGCGCTGCGAAGATCTTCCTTAAAGTGGCATGCTAAAACATTCTTTATAATGTGGGTACATTTTGTACGGTGCAGCTTAATTTTCCATTATTCCGACTTTTTGAGACTATTTTGAGAGAAACAATTTATTTTCAACATTATATTTAATAACAAGCCGATCTCGTACAGAAACATTGTTGTTATTAAATGTGATGTTGAAAATAATTTGTTTCTCTCAAAATTGTCTCAAATAGTCGGAATAATGGAAAATAATGGAAAATATTAAAATGACTATTTTCCATGATTTTCAATTATTTTTCATTATTTTTAATAATTTATGGTAATTTTTCATTATTTTTGATTATTTGTAGTCCTAATCATTAAATAATCATACATTTTACACCAGCGAACTATATAATCACTACGACTATTTTCCAAAAATAATTTAATTGATTAGTAATTCTAATGGCAACTTAACAGGTATGGTTGCAGCATGAGCTCGCAAATCGCTTAATTTTGCGGCTACACCGCACTTGCAATAGCTGCAGTAAGCCAGTGTCAAATCGGTAACATCTTTCCACAGCCACTCCTTAAACTCGCTGTCCTGCAGCCACGCATCGCGTACTTTTTCTCATACACTTTAGATTAAGACATTTTTCGCACTTCATCAGACACACCACAATGCAAGAGTTGTAAGAATTCTATCGATATATTACCGATGATGCGTTAGTGCTGTAAAAGCCTTAGAAAATGCAAATGTATGAAAATATAGTTTAATATATAAAAACGCTGAAAAACGCTAAATCGATCTAAAATAAAGCTGAATTAGCTTCTTCCCGCTGCTTTTCAATTTTTCCCGCAATCGCAATTGAAAAAACGCCAAATCTGGGGGGAAAAACGCTAAAACGGCAACACTGCTTGGAAAGCGTCGTCGCCGACAAACACATATGGCAAAATACGTTCACTGCCAGGCAGCGGTCCTGGTAGCGGCAACTTTAGCTTATTTGCGTAAAATGCCTTTCCGAAAGGAGTTTGCCGCAATACGCCTCCATCGGAATTACGCCCGTTGACTCCAACGTCTACCATTAAAAACTCGTAATTGGCATTAGTCAGTGCCATAAGTACAACAGAAACAAGTGGAAACGTTGCAGTTGGACGCAACCGACTGCGGCATACTCGATACCAGAATTAAAACCGGTAAAAAGAGGCCTGAATGCAAAGGGTACGGATGCGGCAGGGGTTTACGCTGCCTTAAAGATTCTCCGATGCAGATGGGGATGCCACCGGCTATCTTCATACCAAATTTGGTGACTCTAGCTCAAAGTTTGTAAAAGGTGGGGGGGGGGGGGCGGTATGAGTAGTTGTGGCATCAAAATTTTTGTTGCAGATCTTTCTGAAATGTCAATTGCTATCTTCATACCAAATTTGGTGACTCTAGCTCAAAGTTTGTAAAAGTAGGGGAAAGGGGGGCTGGGGGGCGGTTTGGGTGGGCATGGCATCCAAATTTTTGATGCAGATCTTTGTGGAATGTCAATTGTTATCTTCATACCAAATTTGGTGACTCTAGCTCGAAGTTTGTAAAAGGTGGGGAAAGGGGGCTGGGGCCGGTAAGGGTGGGCGTGACATCCAAATTTGTGATGCAGATCTTTGTGGAATGTCAATTGCTATCTTCATACCAAATTTGGTGACTCTAGCTCGAAATTTGTAATAAGTGGGGAAAGGGGGGCTGGGGGGTGATATGGGTGGGCGTGGCATCCAAATTTTTGATGCAGATCTTTGTGGAATGTCAATTGCTATCTATATACCAAATTTGGTGACTCTAGCTCGAAGTTTGTAAAAGGTTGGGAAAGGGGGGCTGGGGGCGGTAAGGGTGGGTGTGGCATCCAAATTTTTGAAGCAGATCTTTGTAAAATGTCAATTGCTATCTTCATACCAAATTTTGTGACTCTAGCTCGAAATTTATAAAAAGTGGGGAAAGGGGGGCTGGGGGCGGTATGGGTGAGCGTGGAATCCAAATTTTTGATGCAGATCTTTCTGAAATGTCAATTGCTATCTTCATACCAAATTTGGTGACTCTAGCTCGAAAATTGTAAAAAGAGGGGAAAGGGGGGCGAAATGGAGGGCGTGGCTCCAAAACTTTGATGCAGATTTTTGGGCGTCGCACAGTGGGGCCTTTGCTCATTTAGCTTATCAAAAATCATATCTTCTAAACTAATGAAGCGATTTCAAAAATTTAAAAAGCAATTAATAGATGACTTTTCAAGCTTTAAAATTAATGTTCGCCAAGAGTGCTAGGTATCCGTGGTGCTTAAATATTCAAGGTCAAAGTCAAGAAATATTTCCAGCACATTTTACCTGTAAAATTCCAATTAAAAATGTTTGTTTTTAATCATAACTGAAATTTTTTTATAACTTCAATGACTATTTCGCATTTTTTGTTGTTTTTATTCGATTTTCTAACTTAAATACATAAAATTTAAATTCTTATTTTTGGGTGATTTTTTGAGGTTAATTTTTAATATTTGCTATCGATGGCTGATTTTCAACCAAATAATCATCAACATTAATGCTAGTAAGGTTAACATCTAATAAACTCAACATTCCGGAACTATAGTTGCTATCTTCCAAATCCTTTCGTGATCGCACATGTCTCAGCGATGCAAGAAGTGGATCCGATGAGGCTGCCAGCATGTTGAAAAGGTCTCCATTTTGTCGCACCCGAGAAATTTTGCACGTATTAGTGTATCTGAACCTCTTGTAGTCCTTGTTTTTACATTCTTGTGCTTCTTCGGACAGCTCTCCAATAGGTAAGCACTGATATTCTATTAAGTCCTTTCCATGAGCCAAAATCCTATGTACCGTGGCGGTTAGTTTTTTCTGAGGATACAATCCAGTCAATTAGGTGGCACTGCTTCCTTTTTGGCAAATACAATTTTTTTATATCCGGGAAGAACTTTGACGTTATGTTTTTTTAAGGAGCTGCGTAAAATATCATACTTCTCCTTAGTCAGTCCCAAGTCCATAAATAGGGAAAACGCTTCTTCATCAGTGTACTTAATGGCGACTGAGTTTGGTGACGTTGGAATACTTTCTTTAATCTTATTCAGCCGTAAAGGACTGGCAACCTGCACAGCTTTCGTAATTGTCGCTCTTTTCCTCTCTTGTTCCTTCATATACTTGGATGAAAGTGCTTCCGACAGATGTTCAGCTGTTAAGCTATCCGTAGCATCCTCAAGCTTACGTTTCCTTGTAACACATGAACACTCCTCCATACTTTTTTGCGGCCTTCCTCTTCCTCGGCTAGTCGATGGGTAAACTTCTTCCTGTTCTGAATATCCGAATGTTGTACATTCCTCCAACCAATTTTCATGCTTTTTTATGAAAGCCGACATGGTTCTATGGACCAAGTTCCATTTTCGCTTCAAGTTAGCGTGAATGAATTTAATTTGTGTCTGAAGCGCACAACTAGCGTTTTCGAGTACGCCAATCTCTTTAAGCAATGCCACTTGAAAATCGTTAATATTTTCAGAAGCACGAAAAAGTTCAAAAATCTTTGAATTTGTTAAATCCATTATTGCGGTTATTTATCAAAATTTCGTGAATTATATTGAAAAATACTATTCAATCTGAAAATTTCTTATTGTTCGCAGCAATAAACAACAAGTGTTTCCTCTTATGAAGTTATGAAATAACTGTTGCCATCAAGTGACATATTTTGCACTTTATACCATATTTTTGAGTTAGCTAGGTAAGCAAGCAAAATTGGTATAACCCTTTTCCAATTAGCTAGGTAAAAAACAATATACCTAAGGTATTGATTTACATTAAAAATAGGTAAACGGGGAAATACAGAAATTTAAAAAAAAATAACCTGTAGTACCGCAACTTTCCATCAACTACAATTATATTTACCTGCCTCCTCAGACCTTTTCCATTCATGTAATTAGAAAGGATAGGAAGGAAAAAAGGATTAGAAGGGATATATATAGACAGGTAGTACTTATAATACAACATTTAGAAATGTTGTCAATAAACAGCACACACGCTACAGCCAAATTTGTATGCGCTCTTCTTCTTCCTTATACCTGCCGCGTGTTTTTAACTCGAGGTATCCCTAGTTTTTTGGCTCGCGTTTCCAAAATGCAGATTTTCGCAGATTGTGACTATATACATATGAAAGGTATATATTATAGCTTTCAAATTCATGTGGTCCCACCATGATTCTGAGAGATACTTTTTTGTTATAGTCCACGAAAGTTCAAAAAATGCCAAAATTTAGTGTATTTTTTAAACGATTCTAATTTAATAAGTATTTCAGCAATATTTAAACTGTATACAGAAAAACACTGAGATTGAACATACTTTTCAGATAAAGAAAAAGATCGAAGATCGGTTGTGTACGTCGCCCAATATTCAGTTCGAAAGTGGTAAATTTCTGCAAAAATTGTCATTTTTTCGTACTCACGTAAAATTACTCAACTTTGAGGAGCTCTACCACCCATAATTATTAACCGATTTAAAAAATCTTTTGGATCCATAATCTTTGAAGTATTCTCTATCGATTACATATTTCACTTTTGCCAAACGCATTCATGAAAAAAATGATTTTTGATAAGCTATCCGAGAAAAGGCCCCACTGTGCGTCGTTACAAGCTATCTTCCTACCAAATTTGGTGGCTCTAGCTCCACAACTCTGGAAGATACACGCATTCCCGTTTTTGACGAAGCGTTGGGGTGGATGGGGGCGGCTAGGGCAGTATTGGTGGGCGTGGCATCCAAACTTTTGATTAGGGGGTCATCATCACCTATCTTGGCACCAAATTTGGTGGCTCTAGCTCAAAAACTGTGGGAGATATAGCCATTTCTGATTTCAAAATGCGGGGGGGCTGGGGGCGGAATGGGTGGGTGTGGCTCCAAAACTTTGATGCAGTTTTTTGGGGGTCGTTAACAGCTATCTTCCCACCAAATTTGGAGGCTCTAGCTCCACAACTCTGGAAGATACACGCATTCCCGTTTTTGACGAAGCGCTGGGGTGGATGGGGGCGGCTAGGGCAGTATCGGTGGGCGTGGCATCCAAACTTTTGGTGCACTTTTTAGGGGGTCATCATCACCTATCTTGGCACCAAATTTGGTGGCTATAGCTCAAAAACTGTGGGAGATATAGTCTTTTTTGACTTTAAAATGCGGGGGGGCTGGGGCGGAATGGGGGGGCGTGGCTCCAAAATTGTTGATGCAGTTTTTTGGGGGTTGCTAATAGCTATCTTCTTACCAAATTTGGTACTTCTAGCTGTAAGGATGTGCGAAATATGTGGATTTATCGATTTTGGGTTATCGAATTTATCGATTTGCCAGCCCCCCAGTTATCGTAGAACCCCCATATTGACACTTTAATTTACTATCCCATAGATAAAGAGATTTGGAAAGTTTCAAGTCTCTAGCTTGAAGGGTGTGGAAAAAACTTGCAACCATACGGACGGACAGACGGACAGACACCATGACGGACATTGCACAAAACCAATATACTCTTTACCTTCGGTATCGAGTATAAAAATGCTACAGAAAATTTAATGACGCTCGTGTCAAAACGTTTTGAGGAGACGGACAATGTTCTTCGAAAGGAGGCCGAGGTCTGGGGAGAAAAAATTAAAAACATGTCCCCAACCCAGGGCATCATTGCTACAAAGCTAATCAACGATATAATTTTTCGGGGGCAACTGAATACTTTGTCCTTGGATACAAAAATAGTTGATAAGGAGCCCCCGGAAATATCATCCAATTTGGAAATAATAAATAGTGATATGGAGACAAGCCAGTGTCCAATATCTTTTGAAGATGAAATATTTATAGACCTCACACAACGTCCATTCGACATTACTAAAATTAATAAGTAGTTTAGTTTTTTATTACATTTTTATAATATTAATTGTAAGGTTAATTTTTAGTTTTGTTTTATATAGTGTCGTTAGTTGACTGGCCGTTATTAAATTAGGAGCCTTTACCGATAGAACTAAAAATTGCCAAAAAAAAATTGTGGTGGCTGTCCGAAAAACGCTTTTTTGAATATGGCAAAGCATTCTCATCAATGATATTTTGTAAGTTTTTATACATTTTTCCACATAAAATATCATTGATGAGAATGCTTTGCCATATTCAAAAAAGCGTTTTTCGGACAGCCACCACAATTTTTTTTTTTTGGCAAATTTTAGTTCTATCGGTAAAGGCTCCTAATTTAATAACGGCCAGTCAACTAACGGCACTGCTTTAAAGTAATATTTCAAAATAAAATATATATCTATATATATAAAAGAGTTCGTCCGCGTTAAAATGGATCAGCCACAGCCTAAACGAAAAGAGCTAGAAGGCTGAAATTTTCACACAATTTTTCCATGCAGGTAGGAGGTGAGCACTAAGAAGGGAATTTTTATTTGGACAACTCCTTCAAGTACCTCCCATACGATTTGGAGCACTTTTTACCCATTTTAAAAATCAAATTACAATTACAACAATTACCCATTCCACTACTGTCGCCTGATTGTCGCACAAGCTGAGGGTTTGATCGCGAGCGAGAATACAAAAACAAAACAAATGCGCAGTGACGCCTTCGCGTCGCACAAGCAAAGTCATAAAAAAAGGTTCGACACTTGCAAAAACGAAACGGATTTCTGCTTCTTAATGAATATGTGCATACACAATTAAGTGAACAATGCGCTTGAAAATAGTTTTCATAATTTTATGTACATGTATCACTTCGCACAGTGCATATTCTTTTTTTTTCAAATTTGTGTGCCTTTGACAATTGATTTACGACCCAAGTAGCGTTTGTTGTTGTTGTAAGTGTTGTTGTTGGGCCCGCACTGCTACTTTTTGTTGGTGTCATTGATTTAAAAAAAACAAGAACAACATAACAAAACTTGGTGCGTCTAGAAAAATTTCCCACACCAGAATATGTTTTGGGGGTGGATTCGCCTACTTGCTGCTTATATAACTTAGACAAAACTAACTAACATTATTAATATGTTATTGATATGCAATTGCGAACAAGCATAGGGCGTTCACATAAGTGCGCGTGTTGCTCTTAAGATAATAAAATAATTACAACAATTACCCATTCCAATACTGTCGCCTGATTGTCCCACAAGCTGAGAGCTCGATCGCGAGCAAGAATACAAAAACAAAACAATGGGCAATGACGCCTTTGAGTGCCGCAAGCAAAGTGTCATTAAAAAAGGTTCGTACACTTGCAAGAAGCGTTTGTTGTTGTTGTTGTTGGGCCCGCACTGCTACTTTTTGTTGGTGTCATTGATTTTAAAAAAACAAGAACAACATAACAAAACTTGGTGCGTCTAGAAAAATTTCCCACACCAGAATATGTTTTGGGGGTGGATTCGCCTACTTGCTGCTTATATAACTTAGACAAAACTAACTAACATTATTAATATGTTATTGATATGCAATTGCGAACAAGCATAGGGCGTTCACATAAGTGCGCGTGTTGCTCTTAAGATAATAAAATAATTACAACAATTACCCATTCCAATACAGTTGCCTGATTGTCCCACAAGCTGTGAGCTCGATCGCGAGCGAGAATACAAAAACAAAACAATGGGCAATGACGCCTTTGAGTGCCGCAAGCAAAGTGTCATTAAAAAAGGTTCGTACACTTGCAAGAAGCGTTTGTTGTTG
>JAEIGR010000209.1:0-64085 GCA_018904305.1 Scaptomyza montana | reverse complement strand
TGCCACCACGCGCCACGGTGCGTTAAATGTGGTAGCGATCATGCCACAACGGCATGCAAAAAACTGCCCGATACACCAGCCAAATGCGCCAACTGTGAACAACCACATACAGCAAACTACAAGGGATGCCCTATACGCATAAAGCTTCTAACATCAAAGATGCTTGCAGTGCAAGCAAAGACCAAGCAAGGCACTGCCACGAACACCGTCAACAAGGACAAGGGCAAACCTTTGCCTAGCTCCAACTTCAAACCCAACCCATTTCGCCGAAAACAGCAAAATGCCAAACAAAATACAGCTGGGAAACTGGACAGAAAGACACGACAAAAACAAAACAAAACAACATCACGACGTGCGAACCAGCAGATATCTGCAGACGATAAGCCATCTACTTCTGCACAAGCAGCAGCACTAATGGCAAATAACAAAATCCCAAGCTCCATTTTTATTCTCAAATCAAATCAAAAACCATCACCCACTTGCCAACCATCAACTAAAAAAATGAAGCAAAATCTAAATATAATCGAATCAGACTCTGACTCTGATATCTTTCTATAATCCAAACGAAAAATGTCATTTTCCATTATAAAATCAAAACTTAAAGTAAGACAACACTCTGTACCCCAAACGCTCTCAAAAAAAATACAAAAAATAAATAAAAAAATAAAAACATTTATCAGCATCTGAAAAACTAATATACAAACTAAATTAAATTAATAGTAAACCAAATTCAAAAAAAACTAATTCATAAACAAAACAAAAACAAATATAAACAAATAAATTACTAGCACGTTACTCAACCTCACAACCTCACTGCTCTCCTTTCAAAGAGATAAAATAAAACGAAATAAAAAAAAAAACATATCATGACAGCCAAACACTTTTTCCGCCGAAAAAGATAAACAAACAAACATGCATTTCAATTGCCCTACGAGCAGCCAATTAGCCAATAACAAACTAGCCTGGCATCCACTTATGCCACCAGCAAAATTTGCTCTCTTCCTCTCTTTTATTTCTCTCCTTATAGCTTTTAGTATCCAAACTACGAGTTTACCATCAAAAAAAGAAGAATATGATGAAATTCAAGCTAATCCAAATCAGAAACCTTAAAAACATGCTGCGCATTAGAAGGGTGAAGGGACAGCCAAAATGCACAAATACACAAAACATGCTAAGAGCATCAATGGCAGCTCAAACTAATAACACTTCCAGAACAAATATTTTTTTTGTTCTCTCCTTCTCTTTTATTTCTCTCCTTATAGCCTTTTAGTTCCTCTCCACAAGACGACTCTCAAGAAGAAATAGATGAAGAAGCCATAATTCAATCAAATCCATATCTGAAACATAAAAAGGCGGAAAAACAGGAAAGCATAAAATACCCTAAAAATAAAAACCAAGTTCCCAAATGAGATATACACAAACTACCCTTAAACTTAACTAACAAAAATACTTACTATTTTTCTTCTTATTATGTAATTTTTCCAGTAAAAACTGACAAATTAAAGTATTTTTGTTACAAGCGTGACATGAACCCATACTTCGACACCCCACACCTAACCATCCCATCAAACTAAGCCATTGATGCATGTGACTCACAAAACACTGGAGCCACACTATCACATTCCGAACATAGTCGGCGCGGGAAGAACATCAACGACGTCATCATCAACATCAATCACCACAACGCTATTATTGTCATAGCATAAAGAACACAATTTCTGCGCTGTCACATCTTCTGTCTTTGCTGTCATCGATTGCCGTAGTAGCATCAAACATCATCTCATCACTACTAAATTATCACAGACTATAGCAAATTTGCGTCAAACTAATCACCACTTCACATCATCATCATCGCATAGCAAAAAATCTGCATACCATGATTTGTACGCGCACGCTCTGCAAATATGCAACATACTATTCACCATCTTTCAAATCCCCCCATTGCAACATCACCACATCACCATCTTAAAACCTCCACCATCATTCAATCACCACCGCAACATTTGCAACATTAAACATTTTCACCAGCCAACACAAGCAACATTTGCAGATCACCGATCTTCAATGCCCAATTCATTACAATTCAAACCACCATCGACTATAAATGACCAGCAGGGATCAACAAATCAACAGTAGCAGACACCGTTTCCAGCTTTTGCTTTTGCAGTCGCCGATGAAGAAAATCAATCAACATCAACTCTTCATCAAAATCTTAAACCCTCTAAAAATTATCTATATTAAATTCACTTGCTTAATTAATCTACACCATTGTTAAATTTGCAAAAGTTAAACTATTTCACCAAACTTCAAATAACATTTGCAGACTCACTAACTTAAAATATTGCTTCAATCTTTAAATTCACTCCTCTACTTCTCAATTCAAACCACTCCACTGATTAATTTTGCAAAATCAAAATAATTCACAACCCCTTAATCCACTAACTAAATAACCACTCCTTAAATATAAATTAATTTAAATTTTAAATTCAATCAACTAATTCACCAAATTTCAAATCTTACCTCATATTTTCAACTTTTTTCTTTTAATACAAATTCACTTAACTTTCAATTTCAAAATCAAAATTCACTTTTACTCCTAAATCTTATTTTACTATCTGCCTCTCACACTAATTCAAAACAAATATCTCACCAATCCCCTAAATTTCACTCTATAACTTAAAATCCTCTCTTAACCATCAATCTCTTAAATTCACTTCCTCTACTTCTTAATTCAAACAACTCCACTGATTAAATTTGCAAAATCAAACTAGTTCACAGAATTTCAAATCCCCTTAAATTACTCACTTAACCCTTTTTTTCTTTTCTTAAATCCAATTAAATTTAAAATTTAAATTTCAAACCAACTAATTCACAAAATCTTAAAAAAATTCTCACCAAAATTCACTCCTGTTAATTCTTAATTCAATCTACTCCATTGTTAAATTTGCAAAATCAAACTAATTCACCAAATTTCAAAATCCCCTAAATTTGCCCTCTCATCTAACTTAAAATTTTGCTCTTAACCATCAATCCCTTGAATTCACTTCCTCTACTTCTTAATTCAAACAACTCCACTGATTAAATTTTGCAAAATCAAACTAATTCACCAAACTTCAAATCCCCTTAAATTACTCACTTAACCCTCAATTCATTTTGCAACTCACTTCTTTTACTTTTAAATCCAATTAAATTTAAAATTTAAATTTGCAAAATCAAACTAATTCACAAAATCTTAAACCCTCTAAAAATTCTCTCTATTAAATTCACTTCTGTTACTTCTTAATTCAATCTACTCCATTGTTAAATTTGCAAAATCAAACTAATTCACCAAATTTCAAATCCCCTAAATTTGCACTCTCATCTAACTTAAAATTTTGCTCTTAACCATCAATCCCTTGAATTCACTTCCTCTACTTCTTAATTCAAACCACTCCACTGATTAAATTTGCAAAATCAAAATAATTCACAAAATTTCAATTCCCCTTAAATTACTCACTTAACCCTAAATATTTTGCAACCCACTTCCTTTACTGTTAAATCCAATTAAATTTAAATTCTAAATTTGCAAAATCAAACTAATTCACCAAATTTCAAATCCCCTTAAATTACTCATTTAACCCTCAATTTTTTGCAATTTTTTGCAACTCACTTCTTTTACTTTTAAATCCAATTAAATTTAAAAAATTTAAATTTGCAACATTGATCAGTATCACTAACTCTTAAACCCTCCCCCTAAAAATTTATTCTCTCTAAAATTCTTAAATTCACACCTTCCACTCCTTAATTCAATCTACTCCATTGATAAATTTGCAAAATCAAACTAATTCACCAAATTTCAAATCCCCTAAATTTCACCCTCTCATCTAACTTAAAATTTTGCCTTAACCATCAATCTCTTGAATTCACTTCCTCTACTTCTTAATTCAAACCACTCCACTGATTAAATTTGCAAAATCAAAATAATTCACAAATTTCAATTCCCCTTAAATTACTCACTAACCCTAAATATTTTGCAACCCACTTCCTTTACTGTTAAATCAATTAAATTTAAATTCTAAATTTGCAAAATCAAACTAATTCACCAAATTTCAAATCCCCTTAAATTACTCATTTAACCCAATTTTTTCATTTTTTGCAACTCACTCTTTTTACTTTTAAATCCAAATTAAATTTAAAAAATTTAAATTTGCAACATTGATCAGTATCACTAACTCTTAAATCCCTTAAAAATTTATTCTCTCTTAACTCTCAATTCCTTAAATTCACACCTTCCACTCCTAAATTCAAAACTACTCTATTGATAAATTTGCAAAATCAAACTAAGTCATAAATTTCAAATTCTCTAAATTACTCATATAACCCTTAATATCTTGCAACTCTCTTGTTTTACTTTTAAATTCAAATTAGTTTAAAATTTAAATTTTCAAAATCGTGCCACATCACTAAATCTTAAATCCTCTAAAAATTCTCTTAATCAAATTCACTTCTGTTAATTCTTAACTCAAACCACTCCATTGATTAAATTTTGCAAAATCAAACTAATTCACCAAATTTCAAATCCCCTTAAATTACTCACTTAACCCTAAATATTTTGCAACTCACTCATTTTACTGTTAAATCCAAACTAATTTAAATTTCAAATTTGCAAAATCAAACTATCACACAAATTTTTAAATCCCCATAGACTACTCTTCTTAACCACTCAAACTCAAACTTGAAACTTACACTACCAATCTAACCTCACAACTTTCCATTCCTATATAAAAACTATATACAAAATAGCTAATCAAATTCTTACCCTACACGTTAATCACGCCTTCCACACCTATCAAAAAAAAAATATTGTTCTCAATTCATCACACAAGCCAAAACACATGTTATCATTATCATTAAGTTTACAAATTGTTACTATTTTTAGAAAAAACATACAAAAAACTCCTACCAAAACTATATATAAGACAACAATCAGGCAGGTTTAACCACACAAATATCTCAAAACTATTTTGCAAAGCTCACGCTTATGCAAATACTCAGGCTAACGTCATACCTACCATAATCAAGCCTTTATCTTAAAAAAGAAAGGATAGCAATATGCCCGTATAAAATTATTTAAAGAGAGAACGGGCATATTTCGCTATAGTCAGGACATATAAATCAGAAGCTCGTTCTTTAGCATTTCGAGGCACTGTTTATATCAAACACCGCAAATTAACAATATAATTCTCTCTTTAAAAACCTACTCCTACCAAAACTGCAGGCTTTATGGCATAAAAACATTGCTGACGCCGCACACTATATCAAATTACAATTCACAAAACCTAATGCTAAACTATCATACTATAAGCTAGCCACTTAATCTTTATCAATAATTAAACAAATGTATAATTATGCCTAAGTGAATACCCAATGTAATCGAATCAGTAAATAAATCTGTGTCTGCATTTGTGCTAGTCATTGTTTGTGTGCTAATGTTGACAAAAACAACTTACACACACACATATTATTCAGCATACATAGCAGTTCACTATACGCACAGAAAAAAAAAAAGTTCTGCCCCCTGAGTGGATTCAGCTGCGGGAGGAACGGCGGCAAGAGCGTCTTGCCGCACTTAATCGTCGTGAGGTTCATGCAAGGCGTGCGCAAGAGCGTATCGCTCAAATACGCGAGCGAAGGCGTCAAGAGGAGCACGCTGAGCTCATCCGTCGTGATGCTATGCTGAATGTCAACGCAGAACCTGCCATAAGAGTCCAGACTGCGGAAAGTCCCGGTGTGCTTGAACGTCGGCAGAGGCTTAGGCAGGAGCTTCTCCTGATACTGGACAGGCGAGTACCTGGAAACCATTCAGGAACTAACCAGCTGACTTAAGCCACCACTTTGCCTCCTAGCGACGCGCTCTGCCACCACCAGCGCTGACTCCTTTTGAGAAGCCCTGTATTGCCATCTGGTGAAGCATGACATGCAAGACCCAGGAAAATTTACTATGATTTTTTAATCTTGTCATTCTGGACCCCAAACTTACCTGTGGAGCTACAAAATTCATTTAAAAATGTTTAGGAAAATATTATAATGAATAAAACTTTTCATCCAGCCTTTCACAGTCCCAGTAGGCCGAATACTCGGTTTGGTGCTGGGTGTTGGGACAATTCAATCCCAGTTGGCTGAATTTTTAATTCAGCTTTGGGGTTGTTTTGTCTCAATCCCAGTAGGCCTGAACTGATTTTTCGATCCTGGGGCTGTGAAAAATTGTATGAAATCACTATTCGTTTCATCTGTGAAGCGACAACAGAAACGACTACCTGAAAATAAATATTAACAAACATAAACAATAAAAATACTTACCTTACTCAATGCGTCCAAACATCTCCAGCGCTTCCAGTACCTAAAATGAGAGATAAAATATTATAATTAAAATAATAATTGCTTATAATAAACAGATGCATATGACATACATGCAAATTCACACCCGGTTTCCAAATGATGAGAATCGATAGCAGCGTGGCAGGCTGCTATCGATAAACACACAACGTTTATCCCGGATTGAATCTCCAAAGTAATCTCGGATCCTCTCCAAACGGTTTAACGAGCATGCTGCTGGTTCCCTATGTCGGTGGCTGAGGCATAGTGTGGGCCAGTCAGCCATGCAGCCAATAATCCAGCAATGGCATCCAGAAGCAATTTCCAGCAGCGACTACCTGAAAAGAAACATAAACAAAAATACGTACATTACTTATCAACAACAACAATGGCAGCATTCAAACAAATCATCAAACTAATACAACGATGGACAAAACTGGCAATACAAACCTAAAGAGTCGGATCAAATCACCTATAATTAAAAAAAGAGGAAAGAATTTATATATAATTTCTAGTCATATCATCGCTGACTAGACTTGGTTACACAGCAACCAAATCAAGAAACAGCTGTAAAAACAAAAATTTTTTGAATTAAATGAATTTACCAATTATTAATAGCAATATTAATAATTTTGTGTGATATTCTATATCACGTTCGGTATTTTATACATAGTCATAATGATTATGCATACAAGTTGCGATTTCCGCTGCTAAAATAAAAAAAAAAACAAAAACGCACTCATCCTGCTATATGCGGGAAGTGCATATTTCTCAGCTTAAAATAAGCAAGAATACAAAGAAAACTTAAATAAAATTAAGGATCATATTAATTCAAATGTGAATGAAAACAACAACATAACTTCACGCTCGCTACATTTTATGGTTTAAGACCATTTTCAACTTTAATGTCAATAAACAGCTGATGCAAATAGCTGCCTCTATTATTACACATCCGACTGCTTATGGATCTTGACTACTGCCTTTGAAGGCCTACACACATGCACATACTCACCTGATCATCACATGTCACACAAGCTTTGTGCCGAAACTCCACCGACGGCCTTTATAGCAGCAACTTCTTCCACTGATGGTATCCTGAGTTCAACCTACTACGCACCAACACCTGCAAATAAATGAACACACACTCAATCCTCGTTGGAACTTCATTACTATTTTACACTTACCTGGCCCCCTTGCTGTTCGCTGCCAACGACGAAATACCATCTTGCTCTGGCAGCTGTAACGCGTGGGCTAGATGACTGTCCCAAAATTGATCCAGTTATTGGCATGCTGAAGCACTCCCTGTGCTTGTTCTACTACGAAAAGAGACAAGAGAAATTATTAATTAAATAATTAAAATATTTGATATAATAATGTTCTTTTTCTCATTTCAAGTCCTAATTTATCTTTCGAGCTACATCAACACCTGCAGCCCGCGATCAATGATGCCTGACAAATTTGCAAAATTGTATACTTACATTTTGCATACGTGTACAGGCGTACATTGCAACCAATCATCTGGATAAAGAAGACTACTCACCTGACATCCATGGCATCCTGCGTGTCTCCATTCGTCGGTCGCCAATACCTGGAAAGAAACCCCAACACTGCCGCTTGCAAATTTGCAAAATTGCTAATTTGCAATTTGCAAATGCTTGCTGGCGTACATCGTCACTCATCTACAAAAGGAATCAACCTACCTGACATCCGTGGCATCCTGCGTCCAATCCAGTCGCCCAGCTGTCAAAACCTGAAAAGAAAAGAAAATAAGAAGACCAATTAATTTGATTTTCACCAAATTTTTGAGCAACAACAACATCTGCAGCTCACCATCATCGACGTCTGGCATATTTTGCAAAATTGCACACCAGCAATTTGCATTTGCCTTTTTTCCGGCATACTCCGCAACAATGTGGTTCACTAAGTCGTTTGCCTAGCGCCGCGAATGTTATGTCCGGCCGGGCGGCGGCTTAGCTACGGGCCCAGAAAAACGCTGAGTTATGCACCAATAACCTGCGAGGGAAAATTAAATACTCACCTGACATCACGGCATCCTGCTTGTCTCCAATTGCCGGCCGTCAATACCTGAAAAGAAAGAAGAAGAAAATCAAATTCTTTTTGGTTCCTTCACAATAAGTTGAGCTGCAACCAACACCTAGCTGCTCACCTAATCAGATTGCAAACAAATGTGAGCACATCCATCTACCTTGCGGCTCACATCCTTGGCAATTTTCGGTGTCTCCTTTGTCGTTCGCTTCAGCGCTGTGAATATTATGTCCAGCCTGTTGCACGGCATCGTGAGGGCACAGCAAATTTGCAGCAAATCACCATTGCGATTGTGGCATAAATCGCATACCAAGAAGTCAACCATCTGCAAAAGAAGAAAATACTTACCCGGCATCCAGTCCCAGTCGTCAGTACCTGAAAAGAAGAAGAAAATAAGTTAATTAGATGTAAAATTATATTTAAGTTTGCTTGTTTTCATGTTTTTGTTCACAATGTGACCAAATCTTAGTAACATAACTTGCCATATCAGCTGCTAGTGTTGCTTAACACCTAGCATGCTTAACATAGCAGCCAGCTTATTGTCTGGCCTATATTGCAACTTAAAATAACTTATATTTAAACTAGTAAGTGGCCCGCTTACTTCGCTGCGCGGATAGTTTATATTAATTTTAGCAATAGAAGATAGATACAAAATAAATAAATTAGAAAATATTTCACAAAATATTTAAGCAAAGTATTTAATATTCTCTTTTCCACGCCACCATTGAGGTAGAGAATATTGTGGTTTCCCCAGTAGGCCTTTCCACTTATTGAATTTAATTTGCAATTATTAACAACTTTAAGAGCTTCTTTATAAACGACATTGGTTGTTTTTCCGTCAGGTGCTAATACAAATAAACTTTTTGGTGAACTGACTCTTGAGCAGGCTACATAAAATTGGCCATGAGAAAAACAATCGTGTCTTAAGTCTAGTCCGGCTAATTTAAGAGTTTGTCCCTGTGATTTATTAATTGTTAAGGCAAAGCAAACTTTTAAAGGAAAGTTCAATCTTTTAAATTGAATTGGCAATTCAGAATCAGAAGGTATTAATGGAATTCTCGGTATAAAAACCGTTTCCCCTATACCATTGCCAGTAAAGATAATTGCTTCGACAACATTCTTATGAAGGACTTTAACTTGCAATCTTGTACCATTGCACAGCTTTGGCGGTTTCAAGTTGCGAATCAACATTACAGGTGAACCAATCTTAAAAGTTAATTTATGTTGAGGCAGGCCAGCCGGATTTAATGAATTAAGAAAATCGACGGGGTAATGAACTGCATCTTCGATTTCAGTCACAGAATCAATAGAGTTATATGTCATTTCTTCACTTTGAAATGATTTTAATAAAAACTCGTTTATTTCCAATGCATTGTCATTTCTCGCAGTCAGAATAGCACGTTCTGAAAACCATCCGATGCTATCACCTTTTAAGTGCACTCGCATATTCTTCGTTAATGCAATTTTCTATATTTTGGGCCACAAAATTTAAGACTTTAAGCACGCATTTATTTCATCTGCTCTTGTTCCTCTGGGGATCACTGGGAGAGTTTGTCGAAAATCACCAGCTAAGAGAACAGTTATGCCACCCATTAAGTATTCACTATCTCGAATGTCTTTCGAAGATCGATCTACAGCTTCAAAAGCACCTTCATGGCCCATAGTACACTCATCCCAAACAATAAGCTTGCAATCTTTGAGCATAGCAGCAATATTAGATTGCTTTGAAATTGAGCAATGTGGTGTTTCTAAATGAATCAAATTAAATGGAATCTTAAGTGTAGAATGCGCTGTGCGACCACCATTAAGTAAAGTGGCTGCGATACCGGAAGAAGCAACGGCCAATGCAATGTTTTTACTTTGCCGTACCTTTGCCAATAATAAATTAAAAAGATACGTTTTACCTGTTCCACCAGGTGCATCTAAAAAATAGATTTCTCCCTTTTCTGCTTCAACGCTATGCAGTAACTTTTCGTATACTTGTTTTTGCTCAGCAGTAAGGAGTAGCTCATTATTAACAAACAAATTATCGCAATTTTCATAATTTGTTTCTCTCTGATATTCAATATTTGGAACAATTTCCTCGGATCTAATTGGTAGTGGAAGTCCATAGTAATTCAAGTTTTGACCACCAATAGACAGTACAATATCTTCAATGTAAATAAGACATTTATTTAATACATTATTCACAATACTTTCATCAATATTTCTGTCTTGTGAAAAATGAAAGGCTCTTAAAATATCTTCTGAGAAACTCTCTTTATAAGTATTCCAAAGTTTAAGAGCATCTGAAATTTGACAAAATACTAACATTATTGCAAAAAGTTCTCTCAGTTTTGTAGGATTTTGACATATGACAGCTTCGGCTATAGTTGAATCCGAGTGCTTATCGTCTTCTAGTAATCCTAGAGCTTTACACGCCAATTGAAATGATGCGTATGCTATACCATTAACGGTTTTTAAATTTAAAAATGAAGTTGGGCCCCTTACAAAATGTAATAAAAGTCTTAAATAAAAACATTCTGTATTATTGGGATGAATAGTGTAAACTCTTCCCAAAGTTGAATCTCTTTTAACTCCAGGAAAATTTGGCACATCATGCCCTCGTTTTCTTCTTTGAAATTTTTTATTGTTCCATGTAAAATACGATGGAACTCCACAAAATAGAAGCGTTCTTGCAAACTCATCACGTGTGCATAGCTCAAAGAAGGCTAGCAAAGTGGTTTTGGGTGTAGTGCTTAATCTGTCAAGTAATTGTTGCGGATTATTGGGGTTAAAATATATCCGTTGACCATTTTCTAAATGAACAGCTAAGTGTGTAATAGCCGGAAAACGTTCATGTATGGGAAATGCAAGGATTCTCCATCTTCTGAGCTACTTATTTAACGGCCACTTTCGTACATATTAATTTCATTACGTTGGTCTTCAAGAGTAAATGATGCTTGATCACTGCCCTTGTTAACATATTTACAAATGTATTTAATAGACTTTACAGAACTACAATACTCAACATTTATGTGAGCTTCAAATGTTCTCAACAATACACAGTTATTAGGCACAACCCAACGATTATCTATGCAATTACCATTTATATTTATTGCATTACCACCATCTTCTATCGCTCTTCTACGATATAGAGGGTAACTATCTTTTCCAGTCACAGTTTCTTTAAGTAATTGTCGAGGAAACCTTTTGGTACATTTTCCATTTGTCATGCATGGCGATTTATTGTTAAATGCACCGCAAGGACCATGAATCATATTTGACTTAACAATGTTAAATAACAAAGGATCCTGATCTGCGTTTGGTATTTCGGCACAGATAATCTTATCGATTTTATCTGGTCTTATATTATTTTGTAACCAAAGTAGAATATGTATATGTGGTAAACCCCGCTTTTGCTATTCCACAGAGTACATGAAACATTGCACGCTTCCAAGCAAAGAAACTTTTGTCAATAGTGACATTAAAGCTTTAACTTTTAAATGAAAAACTCGAGCTATAAAGTCGTGACGATCATGCGGTTTTTGACCCGGTAATAAAACACTTTTTATGTCATACCATTCTGGATTGCATGTGAATGTTATGCAAAGATCTGGTCGCTCATAATGGCGAACATATGTCATAGCATCTTGAGTCTTTTCATGCATATATCGTGCAGAGCTTGTAAAAAAAGATGGTAAAATTACCATCTGACCAAGTTGAGCTGCGTCAACATCTTGTTGGCCTATTGCATCTTGTAGATGTATATAGCTATCTGCTCTGAGTTTCGCTTGATTGTAGCGAATATAATTTAACCTTTCTGTTTAAATTTTAGCATACATATCAACTTAAAGTTGACTATAAAGGGAACGACAATAAATTAAATGATTTAACTCAGATTGACGAATCATTATTTTATAACTGTAAAAGCTTAACGCAGATATCATTTTTTTTGGATCCTCCCTTTTTAATAATGGATTCCATTGTGGTATATCCACTGAATAGCCATCTTCGCCATAAGGAAATAGCAAAGGGTACTGTAAGGCATCGTAGATCGATGCACCTCACTAATGCGATGTAATTTATTATTATGGCTTTCAATAATAATATCGCGCTTTGCAAATTGCTGACCAACAATAACTATAGCTACTTCGCTTAATAGAGGTGCATTGTAAAGCCCTTCGTGTGCACCAGCGGGTGTTCGATCAGCATGTATAACCAATTTATAATCTTTAGTACTTATTGGTATTTTATTGAGAGCCATTTTTAGATCTTTTACATAACGATTATGATGATGAAACATACATTGAAGATCCTTTACTAAGCTTAAATCAACATTTGGAATATTTTTGCAACGTAGTTGAGCTTCCTTTTCATCATCACCAACAAAATAAATTTGAAGAAACGCATTTCTTCATTTGGAAAAGGTCGGACACTACCAATTAGGTGATACACTTGTCCTTGGACTTTAAAGGTTGACCAACTTTCATTTATAGTTTTTTTTTACTACCAAAAGAAGTCATTTGAAAGCAGCTGTTATACTTTCTTATACGATCAATGAAATGATCATGCTTGGGATGTCCACCAATTATTAAGCTCTTAAGTGGATCAGGCAAACTTTCATTTTGTGAAAGCTTAACTTTTCCTGCCTTGCAACAGATACCCAGAGGCTCATTTTTTCCACTTCAAAGCATCACAATGTTTGCATATCAATTTCATACTACCAAGTTGAGTAATTTTATCTGACTTATAAGCTATTTCAAAATCATAGTTTAGGCCAGACATGGCTTTAACACTCCATGCACGCAAACGCCTTTCTTGACGTGCATTAGGATTATTAGCCTGATGTCGTCTCACTGCATCTCTATTAGCTTGAGGATTATCAGCCTGATGTCTTCTCTTTGCAGCTGTATGAGCTTCTGGATTATTAACCTGATATCTTTTTGATGCTTTTATGTGCTTACCCTTATTTTTTTCAAGATATTTTTCAACTATATGTTTTCGTACCGTTTGTGTTGTTTTGTCGGTGAACCGACTACGTCTTTTAACGGGATTTTTAACATTTTCAGTTATACATTCACTTGACGTATCGGTATCTTGAGTTAATACTTCCTCTAAAGGAATATAAACATCAAAATGTCCATTCATTAATTCGCCGGTAAAACGCAATTTTTTCACAGGATGCATATCATTTCCTAATGACAGATATAAGTTTCCATTTAGAAACACTTGAAAATTTACAACATAAATTTCTGCTGCTGCTTGAAGCTCACATGCAGTACCATAAGTATATGAATTTGACATAGTGCACTCATATTGTTCAGAAGAGCTATAACACTCTCCATTTATATTCATGCTGAAGCAAGCAAAAGTTTCCCAGTTGGTAACGACATGGGTTACAATATGTTGGCGTATGGTGCCATGGAAGCCTTGCCTACCAAATAAAAGGTAGGAAATAGATCTAAAAAGACAGGCTCCATCACCAATTATGGCAACAACTGAATGCGGCACCAAAACACCACTAATATCTAAAGTTTCAATAGACATATTTTAATTTGGCTGAGAGTCAATTGACTTCACTGTAAAACGATTGTTACAACGTTACAGTGTCTATACGTAAGTATAGAATTCAATAAAATTGAATATACCAACTTATATTATTTTAATAGAATATTCAGACTGCTTAGTTTTATTTGATTTTTAAATGCACTAAAGCAGCGTCTATATAACTATTATATAATATGCAAAATAGAAGACAACTATAAATAATGTTGCTTCAATTATTAAATCGAAAATCAACTTAACTTTTTTCTGTTTAAAAACAACAAAAGAAATTTAAATACGTTGATCGTTTTTAAATATTTAAATCATAGCAATTAAATATTTTTTATAACTTATCATTATATACGAATTTTAAATGAACGTATATACATACGTATTTGAAATGAATGTACATATATATAATACGAAAATCAGAATATTAACAAACTCACTGATCCAAAAAGAAACTTTGGTTGTTATTATCCTTATCCTTAATATAAACAATATTAAAAAATTCACTGAAACGAAAAGTAACTTTCTTTGTTCACATTAAATATGAACTAAAATGCATAACCAATTCCCTTACCATTGTATGTAAAAACACAAGCGCGCACATAAAATAGAGAGTGAACGTAAATGAGCAACATCAAAGGAGCATGATTACATTCAAATTATGTTATATCTAGCGGCAGTCATAAGAGAGACGCGCGCGCTGATCAAGCTTTAAGCCGCTCTTTGTGTTGCAGCATATATTCGCTCAGATGTGCATGCTGCTTGCAGTGAGTACCATTTACAGTTATATTTCTTCTTCTTTGTTCTTCTCTCTGTTATCTGTGGCTACAAAATATAAGAAAACTTTGTTTTGAAAGCATGCCTAAAATATTTCATTATTTTTATACCCTGAACCCATAAAATGGGTAAATAAGGGTATAATTGATTTGTGCAAAAGTATGTAACAGGCAGAAAGAAGCATCTCCGACCACATAAATCAGCTTCAACAGCCGAGTCCAGATGTCTGTTATTTAGAAAATGTAAAAATAGGAGTTAAGACAATGGATAACTTTATAAATTCTGTGAAAATTAATAATCCAAATCGATTAAGAAACACAGGAGACTTCTGCAAGTAATTTTAATACACGGGTTCAGGGTATCTTTTAGACGGGATTTCTCGACTAAAGCCATCTTACTTGTTTTCAGATTCGCTCATTCTCGTGTTGTGCTGACAGTCGGCAATTCAACACCTGCATCATGAATTGAGCGCTGCTGGTCCCAAACCCAAAGAGGCAGCTTAAAACTTGAACACGCTCACGCATCGCTCTTCATGTTCGGCGCTAGATGACAAATTATTTTTAAATCTCGCTCCGATCATGCGCCTTTGTTGTTGGCTATTTCGGCTAACTCTCTTATGTATGCGCGCGCTCTGCAAGTTAGACAAAGAGCGTAGTATCGCTACCTTCTTCGCACGCACTGAATCAACGCAAAACATATCTAAGAGGCTGCAGTTAAGTGAATTGCATATTGCCTTTAGCTTTAGTTTAGTGTGTGCGGAGGAGGTAGGGTTATTAAACCTTACGATTGACATGCAAAGCGCGCACATAAAATAGAGAGTGAACGTAAATGAGCAACAACAAAGGAGCATGATCGGAGCGGGATTTCAAATTATCTGATTATCATTATGTGAACGCCCTTTGCTTGTTCGAAATTGTATATCAATAATATATCAATAATGTTAGTGTGATACGTTTTGGCTAAGTTACATATATAAGCAGCAAGCAGGCGAATCCACCCCCATAACATATTCTGGTGTGGGAAATTTTTCTAGACGCACTAAGTTTTGTTATGTTGTTGTTGTTTTTTTTTTTTTAAATCAATGACACCAACAAAAAGTAGCAGTGCGGGCCCAACAACAAAACTGACAACAACAACAAACGCTACTTGGGTCGTAAATCAATTGTCAAAGGCACACAAATTTGAAAAAAAAAGAATATGCACTGTGCGAAGTGATACATGTACATAAAATTATGAAAACTATTTTCAAGCGCATTGTTCACTTAATTGTGTATGCACATATTCATTAAGAAGCAGAAATCCGTTTCGTTTTTGCAAGTGTCGAACCTTTTTTTATGACTTTGCTTGTGCGACGCGAAGGCGTCACTGCGCATTTGTTTTGTTTTTGTATTCTCGCTCGCGATCAAACCCTCAGCTTGTGCGACAATCAGGCGACAGTAGTGGAATGGGTAATTGTTGTAATTGTAATTTGATTTTTAAAATGGGTAAAAAGTGCTCCAAATCGTATGGGAGGTACTTGAAGGAGTTGTCCAAATAAAAATTCCCTTCTTAGTGCTCACTTACTACCTGCATAAAAAATTGTGTGAAAATTTCAGCCTTCTAGCTCTTTTCGTTTAGGCTGTGGCTGATCCATTCTAACGCGGACGAACTCTTTTATATATATAGATAATTATTTTTTGACAACGATGATAATCATAGCTAATTCAGAAAAAAAAAAATGTTTAATTTCACCTATATTTTTCTTTATTTTTGTTAAAATGTAAATACTTGCTGCATGATTGTTATTTGTAAAGTGCATGCATTGAAATTTTTTGTCATATTTATTACTATTGTCTATATGTGTAAGTTAGGTTCAATAATTTTCGTACTATGTTGCTTGTTACTAAGAGTAATGAAACGAAAAGAAAATAAAGAAAGGCCGACACAGTTGCTGATCGGTCGTGAATGTGCGAGGACGTGTGGCCTGCTGCGCGCTCCAACTACAAGCGCACCTAACACTAAAAAAAAACCTTTTTCACTCAATTTATTTTACATATATATTTTTGGCCGGCGACAACTAAAACGAAAAGTAAAAGCAATTAAAAAGGAGAAATAGGTGAAAAAGTTTCTTTTAAATTAACCTAAAAAGAAAATGTGACTGCTTGCATTATTAAATATAGAAAATTTAATGTGCATAAAAACTTTATAAAATAAAAAGTGCAAATAACGAGTAAACTAAAAACTGAACTATATTAAAGACAATTTAATGCCAATTAATTGCGAGTGAGGTTAGATGCTACTGCTTGACAAATACAAGCGCAAAAACGGACAAAAGAATAGACATATTCTACGCTCAAAGAAGCCCAAGATGAAGGATGCTATTGGATCCCCATGTGGAGAGCTTGGCAGGATTAGAGACGCCCAAGGACGGATCACGGATGCACTTGCTCCGGAACCGGGAAATGCGGCTGAACAGGATAACAGTGAGTACTCAACACTCATTTCAATTTCCGACTCGGACATATCCACCAGACCCTATGGTCTTGGTAGCAGTCCCATAGACGTATCCATGCTCGAGTCATGGTTTGACTCCGAGGGTGGTGCTGATCTTGAGACCACCGTCATTGAAAATAGGCGCCAAGCTGGCTTCCCTGATCCAACATTGCGCGGGAAGAAAAGATGGCCGCCAAGCTTGGTTGGAACCGAAAATTCTGATCCCTTCATCCACACTCATCCTGACATTAACATTAGCACTCAAACTCAAACTCGACAAGACACACGACAAAATAACTCGACTCACAATCAGCAAAATAACTCGACGAATTCGCCGCCACTCGTTACACAAACGAGTGTGCAAACAAGCGCGAAAGAAATTAACGGCGCTCCCACACTTACAAGAGAGAGCCTTAAGCTACTTCAAGCACAAAACGAAAACGAAAGTACAAGCAACAGAGATAGCAGCAACATAAGCATGAGCCGCCAAGCAGTGCAAAACCAAACACTGCTTAACCTAACTGACGCTGTTAACTATGTTAACGCAAGGGAAGACGATGAAGCTGTTAAACAACAGCTTCGACAGCTACAACAACAAAGACTGGAATTGCCCAAATCAAATGCATCTTCTAATGGTAGCAGAAAAAGTCTACTGCCATTAGTTAATGACATAAATGTTAATGCAAATGATGACTGTGATGATTTAGCATTGCCAATACTCAATTTAGATAAAAAAAGTGAGATGGTTACAGATTGGTTGACTCGTATCCCCCCGCTTCTACCCAATGAGTTGCAATTTCCCCTCACACCAAAAAAGACAGCTTCAATCGCAAAAAATGACAATTGCGAATTGCTTAGCTCGCCACTTAAGAGGAGAAGAATATGCCGAAATATTGACTCGGATGATTATGAGGATGCGGAATCACCCGCATTTAAAAGCAAATTCGCTAAGGAGCTTTACCAACAGGCAAGACAACGGAGGATCGATGAAAATGATGACAACGCAACCACGCAGCCTGATGTTGTTGATGTGAATTGTGCTGATGGTGGTGGCATGGATGTTGACACTGCTAGTAATAGCAATGTCAGTATCGGTGTCACAGCATCTCATACAAGCCGATTACATCAGCAGCATCAGCAGCACCTACAGAAATTGCAGCAGATGCAGAAACAACAACAACAGCAGACACAGCCACAGCGGTTTCTTAAACCTCAATTACAACAACAAGGCACCACTACCAATACTACCACAAATAATGGTAACAATAATGGCAAAATACCCATCCTATTTTTGCCAATGGTGCCAGCAATTATGCCCATCATAGATATGCTCTCAAAAAACCCAGCCGTTGGTAAGTTTTATACTAAAACCACCGCTAATAGCGGCCTAAGGGTACAAGCAACTAACATGGACACTTATAATGCTATAAAAGATGCGCTTATTAAAGATGACATTCCCCTACATACACACCAAGCTAAAAAGAACAAAGGCTTTAGATTTGTGATTAGAAATATACATCATTCAACACCTTGCTCAGATATCGCAGAAGAACTTAAAGTCCATGGTTTTAATGTTAGATTTATTCGAGCAATAAAACACAGATTTACAGCCAAGCCATTAAATCTATTTGAACTCGAAATAGAGCCAACTCCGGATAATGCCCACATGGAGATACTTAAGCTTAAGTATCTGGGTAACCAAACCATCAAAGTTGAACGACAAGCGAAACCAAGGGACCCGGCACAATGTCACCGTTGCCAGGCCTTTGGCCACACTAAGAACTACTGTCGGAGACCATTTAGATGTATGAAGTGTGCAGAAAACCATGCTACAACCTCATGCAAAAAACCCATGAAAGATCCCACAAAATGCGCAAATTGTAAAGGGAATCATGTTAGTTGTTATAAGGGCTGTCCCGCATTTAAAAAGGCACGCTCTGAGTTGGTGGCATTCAGGGGTATTGGTGGTGGTGCAAAACTGAGATCGCAGCAACAACATCAGCAGCAACAACAGTATCATCATCATCATCAATTTTCTCATCAACCACAACGACAATTTTATTCGCAACAACGGCAAGCTAATAGCCAACAACAAGCTTATGACAACAATGCCAAAAGCTCATATAGCTGGATAGTTCGCAATGGACACAAGTCTAACGATGACAGCAACCATAAGGATATCGAGCAGAGATCGGATCAACACCAACAACAACAGCAACGACGACAACAACATCAAACCCGGCTTGGACAACAAAGATATCAACAGCAGCAGCAACAACATCAGCGTGCTCATAATACCCCAAAGCCAGCAAACAACCCCAATCGTGCTCCTATTGCACTGGGCCCCGCAGGCAAGCACCTTGCAGAGCTTCAACAACTTTTAAAGGATAAGCAGGAAGAGCTGAAACAACAACAGCAAAATATAACACCAGTCAATACTCAAGAAGCCAACCCATTGACAGCTGCACTTGAGCAGAATGCTCAGTTATTTGCTCGACTAGAGTCCAAGCTGGAAAAGTTCTTTGAAGCTATAGTAAGTTTGGTTAGTGCGAGTTCAAGCACAAACACCCAGAAATCATCAAACAGCAACTCAACAACAACGGCAGTTGACAACGATGCCTGTTTATACTAATCCGTACAAAATTCTATAGTCTCAGCCATTACGCATTCTAAATATGTACAAAGAAACTGCAAATCACACAAATACTTTATTAACACTTCACAAAAATTACATAATTAATAAACTTCAATAATTACAATAGATAACACAATATAATTCAATGTAAGCCTGTTGCACACATCCTGCCGTTGCTTATTCCCATCTCCTTGCTAATCTCAATGGCATTCATCAATGGCGCATCTTTATGTGGTCGTCTATGTCGGTGGCAGCGACATAGTGTCGGCCAGTCAGCTATACAGCCACTACTCACCAGCAATGGCAACCAGACTCAACTACACGCTGCGAACACCTAAAACGGGAGAGAAAATATTGTTATTCAAATGCTATTTGTTTACAATACATATAACTTACATGAAAATCCACACTCGGTCTATAAATGATGAAAATTAATAGCAGCGTGGCAGGCTGCTATCGATATACACACTCTAGGCATTTTGGATTGAATCCCCATCATCGAATTCTCTCTAAATGGAATACAATCGGGCGTAATGCTGGTCCCCTATGCCGGTGGCTGAGGCATAGTGTGGGCCAGTAAGTCATCCAGCTAATTATCCAGCAATGGCATCCAGAAGCAATTTCATCGGCGAAAACCTGAAAAGAAATATAAATAAATATGAATAAAATACTTACCTTACACAATGCTTCCACCGCTGCCAGTACCTAAGAAGAGAGAGAAAATAGTGTTATTTGTATGATATTTGCTTACAATAAACAACTAAATATAACTTACATGCAAATTCACACCCGGTTTCCAAATGATGAACATTGATAGCAGCGTGGCAGGCTGCTATCGATAAACACACAACGTTCATCCCGGATTGAATCTCCAAAGTAATTTTGGATCCTTTCCTAATGGCTTGACGAGCATGCTGCTGGTTCCCTATGTCAGTGGCTGAGGCATAGTGTGGGCCAGTCAGCCATGCAGCCAATAATCCTGCAATGGCATCCAGTAGCAATTCCCACCGGCGACTTCCTGAAAAGAAAAATATAAATAAAAATACATACCTTACCCAATGCGTCCAAACATCTCCAGCGCTGCCAGTACCTAAAAAGAGAGAGAAAATATTATAATTTAAATGCTATTTGTTTACAATAAACAGATTCAATAACTTACATGCAAATTCACACCCGGTTTCCAAATGATGACAATTGACAGCGGCGTGGCAGGCTGCTATCGATAAACACACACTAGGCATCCCGAATTGAATCCTTATAGCATCGTTGGATCCTCTACAAATGGTTTACAAACGGGCGTGCTGCTGGCCCACTATGCCGGTGGCTGAGGCACAGTGTGGGCAAGTCAATCATGCAGCAAATAATCCAGCAATGGCATCCAGATGCAATTTTGCAGCGTCGACTACCTGAAAATAAATATTAACAAACATAAACAATAAAAATACTTACCTTACTCAATGCGTCCAAACATCTCCAGCGCTTCCAGTACCTAAAATGAGAGATAAAATATTATAATTAAAATAATAATTGCTTATAATAAACAGATGCATATGACATACATGCAAATTCACACCCGGTTTCCAAATGATGAGAATCGATAGCAGCGTGGCAGGCTGCTATCGATAAACACACAACGTTTATCCCGGATTGAATCTCCAAAGTAATCTCGGATCCTCTCCAAACGGTTTAACGAGCATGCTGCTGGTTCCCTATGTCGGTGGCTGAGGCATAAGGTGGGCCAGTCAGCCATGCAGCCAATAATCCAGCAATGGCATCCAGAAGCAATTTCCAGCAGCGACTACCTGAAAAGAAACATAAACAAAAATACGTACATTACTTATCAACAACAACAATGGCAGCATTCAAACAAATCATCAAACTAATACAACGATGGACAAAACTGGCAATACAAACCTAAAGAGTCGGATCAAATCACCTATAATTAAAAAAAGAGGAAAGAATTTATATATAATTTCTAGTCATATCATCGCTGACTAGACTTGGTTACACAGCAACCAAATCAAGAAACAGCTGTAAAAACAAAAATTTTTTGAATTAAATGAATTTACCAATTATTAATAGCAATATTAATAATTTTGTGTGATATTCTATATCACGTTCGGTATTTTATACATAGTCATAATGATTATGCATACAAGTTGCGATTCCCGCTGCTAAAATAAAAAAAAAAAAAAACAGCACTCATCCTGCTATATGCGGGAAGTGCATATTTCTCAGCTTAAAATAAGCAAGAATACAAAGAAAACTTAAATAAAATTAAGGATCATATTAATTCAAATGTGAATGAAAACAACAACATAACTTCACGCTCGCTACATTTTATGGTTTAAGACCATTTTCAACTTTAATGTCAATAAACAGCTGATGCAAATAGCTGCCTCTATTATTACACATCCGACTGCTTATGGATCTTGACTACTGCCTTTGAAGGCACCTGATCATCACATGTCACACAAGCTTTGTGCCGAAACTCCACCGACGGCCTTTATAGCAGCAACTTCTTCCACTGATGGTATCCTGAGTTCAACCTACTACGCACCAACACCTGCAAATAAATGAACACACACTCAATCCTCGTTGGAACTTCATTACTATTTTACACTTACCTGGCCCCCTTGCTGTTCGCTGCCAACGACGAAATACCATCTTGCTCTGGCAGCTGTAACGCGTGGGCTAGATGACTGTCCCAAAATTGATCCAGCTATTGGCATGCTGAAGCACTCCCTGTGCTTGTTCTACTACGAAAAGAGACAAGAGAAATTATTAATTAAATAATTAAAATATTTGATATAATAATGTTCTTTTTCTCATTTCAAGTCCTAATTTATCTTTCGAGCTACATCAACACCTGCAGCCCGCGATCAATGATGCCTGACAAATTTGCAAAATTGTATACTTACATTTTGCATACGTGTACAGGCGTACATTGCAACCAATCATCTGGATAAAGAAGACTACTCACCTGACATCCATGGCATCCTGCGTGTCTCCATTCGTCGGTCGCCAATACCTGGAAAGAAACCCCAACACTGCCGCTTGCAAATTTGCAAAATTGCTAATTTGCAATTTGCAAATGCTTGCTGGCGTACATCGTCACTCATCTACAAAAGGAATCAACCTACCTGACATCCGTGGCATCCTGCGTCCAATCCAGTCGCCCAGCTGTCAAAACCTGAAAAGAAAAGAAAATAAGAAGACCAATTAATTTGATTTTCACCAAATTTTTGAGCAACAACAACATCTGCAGCTCACCATCATCGACGTCTGGCATATTTTGCAAAATTGCACACCAGCAATTTGCATTTGCCTTTTTTCCGGCATACTCCGCAACAATGTGGTTCACTAAGTCGTTTGCCTAGCGCCGCGAATGTTATGTCCGGCCGGGCGGCGGCTTAGCTACGGGCCCAGAAAAACGCTGAGTTATGCACCAATAACCTGCGAGGGAAAATTAAATACTCACCTGACATCACGGCATCCTGCTTGTCTCCAATTGCCGGCCGTCAATACCTGAAAAGAAAGAAGAAGAAAATCAAATTCTTTTTGGTTCCTTCACAATAAGTTGAGCTGCAACCAACACCTAGCTGCTCACCTAATCAGATTGCAAACAAATGTGAGCACATCCATCTGCCTTGCGGCTCACATCCTTGGCAATTTTCGGTGTCTCCTTTGTCGTTCGCTTCAGCGCTGTGAATATTATGTCCAGCCTGTTGCACGGCATCGTGCACAGCAAATTTGCAGCAAATCACCATTGCGATTGTCGCATAAATCGCATACCAAGAAGTCAACCATCTGCAAAAGAAGAAAATACTTACCCGGCATCCAGTCCCAGTCGTCAGTACCTGAAAAGAAGAAGAAAATAAGTTAATTAAATGTAAAATTATATTTAAGTTTGCTTGTTTTCATGTTTTTGTTCACAATGTGACCAAATCTTAGTAACATAACTTGCCATATCAGCTGCTAGTGTTGCTTAACACCTAGCATGCTTAACATAGCAGCCAGCTTATTGTCTGACCTATATTGCAACTTAAAATAACTTATATTTAAACTAGTAAGTGGCCCGCTTACTTCGCTGCGCGGATAGTTTATATAAATTTTAGCAATAGAAGATAGATACAAAATAAATAAATTAGAAAATATTTCACAAAATATTTAAGCAAAGTATTTAATATTCTCTTTTCCACGCCACCATTGAGGTAGAGAATATTGTGGTTTCCCAGTAGGCCTTATCCACTTATTGAATTAAATTTGCAATTATTAACAACTTTAAGAGCTTCTTTATAAACGACATTGGTTGTTTTTCCGTCAGGTGCTAATACAAATAAACTTTTTGGTGAACTGACTCTTGAGCAGGCTACATAAAATTGGCCATGAGAAAAACAATCGTGTCTTAAGTCTAGTCCTGCTAATTTAAGAGTTTGTCCCTGTGATTTATTAATTGTTAAGGCAAAGCAAACTTTTAAAGGAAATTGCAATCTTTTAAATTGAATTGGCAATTCAGAATCAGAAGGTATTAATGGAATTCTCGGTATAAAAACCGTTTCCCCTATACCATTGCCAGTAAAGATAATTGCTTCGACAACATTCTTATGAAGGACTTTAACTTGCAATCTTGTACCATTGCACAGTTTTGGCGGTTTCAAGTTGCGAATCAACATTACAGGTGAACCAATCTTTAAAGTTAATTTATGTTGAGGCAGGCCAGCCGGATTTAATGAATTAAGAAAATCGACGGGGTAATGAACTGCATCTTAGATTTCAGTCACAGAATCAATAGAGTTATATGTCATTTCTTCACTTTGAAATGATTTTAATAAAAACTCGTTTATTTCCAATGCATTGTCATTTCTCGCAGTCAAAATAGCACGTTCTGAAAACCATTCGAGTGATTTTTGAGAGATATTTGTAATATCCGGAAATATTTTTAGAGTTAGCTCTTCAATACTTTTCACAACATGACACAAAGTTGATGGTAAAGGTATTTTGTCATCATGGGTTGGAAATAATCCATTTCCTATTTGAAGAAGCATTTCTGCAAATTCACCAGCTATGCTATTACCTTTTAAGTGCACTCGCATATTCTTCGTTAATGCAATTTTCTGTATTTTGGGCTACAAAATTGAAGACTTTAAGCACGCATTTATTTCATCTGCTCTTGTTCCTCTGGGGATCACTGGGAGAGTTTGTCGAAAATCACCAGCTAAGAATCTATCTCGAATATCTTTCAAAGATCGATCTACAGCTTCAAAAGCACCTTAATGGCCCATAGTACACTCATCCCAAACAATAAGCTTGCAATCTTTGAGCACAGCAGCAATATTAGATTGCTTTGAAATTGAGCAATGTGGTGTTTCTAAATGAATCAAATTAAATGGAATCTTAAGTGTAGAATGCGCTGTACGACCAACATTAAGTAAAGTGGCTGCGATACCGGAAGAAGCAACGGCCAATGCAATTTTTTTACTTTGCCGTACCTTTGCCAATAATAAATTTAAAAGATACGAATTACCTGTTCCACCAGGTGCATCTAAAAAATAGATTTCTCCTTTTTCTGCTTTAACGCTATGTAGTATCTTTTCGTATACTTGTTTTTGCTCAGCAGTAAGGAGTAGCTCATTATTAACAACAAAATTATCCCAATTTTCATAATTTGTTTCTCTATGATATTCAATATTTGGAACAATTTCTTCGGATCTAATTGGTAGTGGAAGTTCATAGTAAGTCAAGTTTTGACCACCAATAGACAGTACAATATCTTCAATGTAAATAAGACATTTATTTAATACATTATTCACAATACTTTGATCAATATATCTGTCTTGTGAAAAATTAAAGGCTTTTAAAATATCTTCTGAGAAACTGTCTTTATAAGTATTCCAAAGTTTAAGAGCATCTGAAATTTGACAAAATACTAACATTATTGCAAAAAGTTCTCTAAGTTTTGTAGGATTTTGACATATGACAGCTTCGGCTATAGTTGAATCCCAGTGTTTATCATCTTCTAGTAGTCCTAGAGCTTTACACGCCAATTGAAATGATGCGTATGCTATACCATTAACGGTTTTAAAATTTGAAAATTAAGTTGGGCCCCTTACAAAATGTTATAAAAGTCTTAAATAAAAACATTCTGTATTATTGGGATGAATAGTGTAAACTCTTCCCAAAGCTGAATCTCTTTTAACTCCAGGAAAATTTGGCACATCATGCCCTCGTTTTCTTCTTTGAAATTCTTTATTGTTCCATGTAAAATACGATGGAACTTCACAATATAGAAGCGTTCTTGCAAACTCATCACGTGTGCATAGCTCAAAGAAGGCTAGCAAAGTGGTTTTGGGTGTAGTGCTTAATCTGTCAAGTAATTGTTGCGGATTATTGGGGTTAAAATATATCCGTTGACCATTTTCTAAATGAACAGCTAAGTGTGTAATCTCCATACCGCTTCTGAGCTACTTATTTAACGGCCACTTTCGTACATATTAATTTCATTGCGTTGGTCTTCAAGAGTAAATGATGCTTGATCACTGCCCTTGTTAACATATTTACAAATGTATTAAATAGACTTTACAGAACTACATTACTCAACACTTATGTGAGCTTCAAATGTTCTCAATAGTACACAGTTATAAGGCACAACCCAACGATTATCTATGCAATTACCATTTATATTAAATGCATTACCACCATCTTCTATCGCTCTTCTACGATATAGAGGGTAACTATCTTTTCCAGTCACAGTTTCTTTAAGTAATTGTCGAGGAAACCTTTTGGTACATTTTCCATTTTTCATGCATGGCGATTTATTGTTAAATGCACCGCAAGGACCATGAATCATATTTGACTTAACAATGTTAAATAACAAAGGATCCTCATCTGCGTTTGGTATTTCGGCACAGATAATCTTATCGATTTTATCTGGTCTTATTTTACTTTCTAACCAAAGTAGAATATGTATATGTGGTAAACCCCGCTTTTGCCATTCCACAGAGTACATGAAACATTGCACGCTTCCAAACAAAGAACCTTTTATCAATAGTGACATTAAAGCTTTTACTTTTAAATGAAAAACTCGAGCTATAATATCGTGACGATCATGCGGTTTTTGACCCGGTAATAAAACACCTTTGATGTCATTCCATTGTGGATTGCATGTGAATGTTATGAAAAGATCTGGTCGCCCATAATGGCGAACATATGTCAACATCTTGAGTCTTTTCATGCATATATCGTGCAGAGCTTGTAAAAGAAGATGGTAAAATTACCATCTGACCAAGTTGAGCTGCGACAACATCTTGTTGGCCTATTGCATCTTGTAGATGTATATAGCTATCTGCTCTGAGTTTCGCTTGATTGTAGCGAATATAATTTAACCTTTCTGTTTCAATTTTAGCATACATATCAACTAAAAGTTGACTATAAAGGGAACGACAATAAATTAAATGATTTAACTCAGATTGACGAATCATTATTTTATAGCTGTAAAAGCTTAACGCAGATATCTTTTTTTTGGTTCGTCCTTTTTTAATAATGGATTTAATTGTGTTATATCCACTGAATAACCATCTTCGCCATAAGGAAATAGCAAAGGGTTCTGTAAGGCATCGTATGATCGATGCACCTCACTTATACGATGTAATTTATAATTATGGCTTTCAATAATAATATTGCGCTTTTCAAATTGCTGACCAACAATAAATATAGCTACTTCGCTTAATAGAGGTGCATTGTAAAGCCCTTTATGTGCACCAGCGGGTGTTTGATCAGCATGTATAATCAATTTATAGTCTTTAGTACTTAATGGTATTTTATTGAGAGCCATTTTTAGATCTTTTACATAACGATTATGATGATGAAACATACATTGAAGATCCTTTACTACGCTTAAATCAACATTTGAAATATTTTTGCAACGAAGTTGAGCTTCCTTTTCATCATCACCAACAAAATAAATTTGAAGAAACTGCATTTCTTCATTTGGCAAAGGTCGGACACTACCAATTAAGTGATACACTTGTCCTTGGACGTTAACAGATACCCAGGGGCTCACTTTTCCATTTTAAAGCATTACAATGTTTGCATATAAAATTCATACTACCAAGTTGAGTAACTTTATCTGACTTGTAAGTTATTTCAAAATCTTAACTTACCCCTATTGATATATTAAAATAAAGTCAAGAAAAACTCACTTCTGCAAATCATTTTAATACACGGGTTCAGGGTATCTTTTGGTCGGGATTTCTCGACTAAAGCCTTCTTACTTGTTTTCAGATTCGCTCATTTTCGTGTTGTGCTGACAGTCGGCAATTCAACACCTGCATCATGAATTGAGCGCTGCTGGTCCCAAACCCAAAGAGGCAGCTTAAAACTTGAGCACGCTCACGCATCGCTCTTCATGTTCGGCGCTAGATGACAAATTATTTTTAAATCTCGCTCCGATCATGCGCCTTCGTTGTTGGCTATTTCGGCTAATTCTCTTATGTATGCGCGCGCTCTGCAAGTTAGACAAAGAGCGTAGTATCGCTACCTTCTTCGCACGCACTGAATCAATGCAAAACATATCTAAGAGGCTGCAGTTAAGTGAATTGTATATTGCCTTTAGCTTTAATTTAGTGTGTGTGCGGAGGAGCTAGGGTTATTAAACTTTATGATTGACATGCAAAGTGCGCACATAAAATAGAGAGTGAACGTAAATGAGCAACAACAAAGGAGCATGATCAGAGCGAGATTTCAAATTATCTGATTATCATAAGAGCAACACACGCGCTTATGTGAACGCCATTTGCTTATTCAAAATTGTATATCAATAATATATCAATAAATGTTAGTGTGTTACGTTTTGTCTAAGTTATATAAGCAGCAAGTAGGCGAATCCACCCCCAAAACATATTCTGGTGTGGGAAATTTTTCTAGACGCACCAAGTTTTGTTATGTTGTTGTTGTTTTTTTAAAATCAATGACACCAACAAAAAGTAGCAGTGCGGGCCCAACAACAAAACTGACAACAACAACAAACGCTACTTGGAACGTAAATCAATTGTCAAAGGCACACAAATTTGAAAAAAAAAAATGTGCACTGTGCGAAGTAGTACATGTACATAAAATTATGAAAATTATTTTCAAGCGCATTGTTCACTTAATTGTGTATGCACTTATTCATTAAGAAACGGAAATCCGTTTCTTTTTTGCAAGTGTAAGAACCTTTTTTTATGACTTTGCTTGTGCGACGCGAAGGCGTCACTGCGCATTTGTTTTGTTTTTGTATTCTCGCTCGCGATCAAACCCTCAGCTTGTGCGACAATCAGGCGACAGAAGTGGAATGGGTAATTGTTGTAATTGTAATTTGATTTTTAAAATGGGTAAAAAGTGCTCCAAATCGTATGGGAGGTACTTGAAGGAGTTGTCCAAATAAAAATTCCCTTCTTAGTGCTCACCTCCTACCTGCATGGAAAATTGTGTGAAAATTTCAGCCTTCTGGCTCTTTTCAATTAGGCTATGGCTCTTCCATTATCATCGGGACAAACTCTTTTATATATATGTATAGAGAAAGAAAAAAAAAATGAATATGTAAATACACCAACAGCAACAATAACATCTACAGCGCGCGTCAAAGGCAGACAAAACGGCGTATCTAAAGCAGCAGCGTCGCCTTTTAAGCGGCGGCGTCGTCGGCGTCATCAAAACATAACATACATAAGTACGTATTTATGTGTGCGCGCCTTGATTGTACTAAATTCATATCAAAGGTAGTTAAAAGTATTTACACTACACTTAAAGTTAAATCTACTCATTGCTTAAATTTACTTTATGGAAAGTATGGTATCGATGGAAAGGTCATTAAATTTCCGTTTGAAAGATTTCAATTTTAGTAAAAGTCTACTTTTGAAACTTTTCTCCCTGGGCTTAAACAAAAAATGTTTTGATGTAAAAATTACTTCAAACAATTCTAATAATGATTTAAATAAAAATTTCAAAAATCTATTCGCATGTATTTTTTATGATTTTTTGAAGCAACAGCTCTATCAGCCGCAGCTACACCAGCAGCAGCAGTTTCAGCCACACCAGTGGCAGCATCAGCGTCAACCACAGCAACAACAAAAGCATTTAAAACTGCGCCAGCAACAAAACATTAAACCGCTGCACAGTCAAATTGTTAAATAAAATAAAAGAAGAAATTTTATTATGAAAAAAACAAAAACAAAATGAATTGCGAAATAAAACTAAATTCGAAGCAATGAAATTAGAAATAAAAAATGATGCAAAGAAAAGTTGCAAAATCTGCAATATGAGTTGCAATTGCTAAAAATTTTAGAACATTAGTACAAAAAAATACTTTACATACAGTAACAAAATGCAATTGTCGTTCCACAAACGATAATAGCATCTTTGTCTTTAAGAAAACCTACATTCTGAAAGTAAACGTATAATGATTTAAAGTAAAAAGGCGGCAGTTTAGTTAATTTTTTTTTTTTTTTTAATTTTCTTCTATGTTCATTTTTTGTAACTCACTACGCAAGTTTTTTATTTCATTTTTATGTTGATTACTTAATTCTATTTTTAAAGCTATTAATTTTTTTTCGTTTTGTTTTTCTATTTTTTTCTGTTTTTTAGTAATAAATTGTAATTTTTTGTTTATTTTTGTTATTTGGCTGTTCAGATTATTCAGCTTCGCCTTCTTAAAATTTTTTTATTTTGCTGCCGCTGGTGTGGCTGAAGCTGCTGTTGCGGCTGAAGCTGCTGCTGGTGCTGCGGCTGAAGCTGCTGCGGGTGCTGCGGCTGAAGCTGCTGCGGGTGCTGCGGCTGAAGCTGCTGCTGGTGCTGCGGCTGAAGCTGCTGCGGGTGCTGCGGCTGAAGCTGCTGCTGAAACATCAGCGGCTGAAACTGCAGCGGCTGAAACTGCTGCTGTTGAAGACTCTGTTGCGGCAGCTGCTGATACAGCTGATGAAACTGAGGCTGCATATAAAACTGTGGCAGGGCCACAGAAGGCAAAGCACCCTAATAATTTTTTGCGTCCATTCTGGTTTGTATCACGTTTAGAAATGAAATGAAGCAATACGCAAATGGCACACTAAGTTAAAAATTGTTAAATTCCCTGAGAGTGAAAGAGTTACAGTTATTAATGTGAATTGATCTCATCTACAAAACAATATCACATTTTCATGCTCTTAAGCCAATCGCATTCCTCTTAGTCCTCCCTTGTTGTTTCAAATTCGTGTGTGCATACAACGGCTTATAATAAGCCTGAAGCGATAAACAAAAACAGCAACAACAAATCTTTTGCATTCACAGTTATATTTATACCCTGATATGGGTAAAAAAGGGTATAATTGTTTTGTGCAAAAGTATGTAACAGGCAAAAAGAAGCATCTCCAACCCCATATAAAATATATATATTCTTGATCAGCATCAACAGCCGATTCGATACAGCCATGTGCGTCAGTCCTTCTGTCCGTCTGTCCATCCGTCCGTCCATATGTATGCTAGAGACTTCAAATGTGGAACATAACTACTTTCAAACTATCGGTAACTATTCTGATTTCCGATATACATATAAAATCGATAACGAAAAAATCTCGAATTAAGAAAATTAAAAAATAGGAGTTGAAACTATGGATAACTTTATAACTTCCATGAAAATTTGATCCAAATCGGTTAAGAAACACTGGAGATATTTTAAATTAAAGTTAAAGTCAAGAAAAACTCACTTCTGCAAGTCATTCAATACACGGGTTCAGGGTATCTTTTAGTCGGGATTTCTCGACTAAAACCTTCTTACTTGTTTTCAGATTCGCTCGCGCATCGCTCTTCATGTTCGGCGCTAGATGACAAATTATTTTTAAATCGCGCCTTCGTTGTTGGCTATTTCGGCTAATTCTCTTATCTAAGCGCGCGCTCTGCAAGTCAAACAAAGAGCGTAGTATCGCTACCTTCTTCACACGCACTGAATCAATGCAAAACATATCTAAGAGGCTGCAGTTAAGTGAATTGTATATTGCCTTTAGCTTTAATTTAGTGTGTGTGCGGAGGAGCTAGGGTTATTAAACTTTATGATTGACATGCAAAGCGCGCACATAAAATAGAGAGTGAACGTAAATGAGCAACAACAAAGGCGCATGATCGGAGCGAGATTTCAAATTATCTGATTATCATAAGAGCAACACACGCGCTTATGTGAACGCCCTTTGCTTATTCAAAATTTTATATCAATAATATATCAATAAATGTTAGTGTGTTACGTTTTGTCTAAGTTATATAAGCAGCAAGTAGGCGAATCCACCCCCAAAACATATTCTGGTGTGGGAAATTTTTCTAGACGCACCAAGTTTTGTTATGTTGTTCTTGTTTTTTTTAAAATCAATGACACCAACAAAAAGTAGCAGTGCGGGCCCAACAACAACAACAACAAACGCTTCTTGCAAGTGTACGAACCTTTTTTTATGACACTTTGCTTGCGGCACTCAAAGGCGTCATTGCCCATTGTTTTGTTTTTGTATTCTCGCTCGCGATCGAGCTCTCAGCTTGTGGGACAATCAGGCGACAGTAGTGGAATGGGTAATTGTTGTAATTATTTTATTATCTTAAGAGCAACACGCGCACTTATGTGAACGCCCTATGCTTGTTCGCAATTGCATATCAATAACATATTAATAATGTTAGTTAGTCTTGTCTAAGTTATATAAGCAGCAAGTAGGCGAATCCACCCCCAAAACATATTCTGGTGTGGGAAATTTTTCTAGACGCACCAAGTTTTGTTATGTTGTTCTTGTTTTTTTTAAAATCAATGACACCAACAAAAAGTAGCAGTGCGGGCCCAACAACAACACTTACAACAACAACAAACGCTACTTGGGTCGTAAATCAATTGTCAAAGGCACACAAATTTGAAAAAAAAAAGAATATGCACTGTGCGAAGTGATACATGTACATAAAATTATGAAAACTATTTTCAAGCGCATTGTTCACTTAATTGTGTATGCACATATTCATTAAGAAGCAGAAATCCGTTTCGTTTTTGCAAGGGGTGTCCCTTTTTTTTATTTTTTTTGTTGCGCGGGGGGGGGGCCTCGCGGCTTTTTTTTGTTTTTGTATTCTCGCTCGCGATCAAACCCTCAGCTTGTGCGACAATCAGGCGACAGTAGTGGAATGGGTAATTGTTGTAATTGTAATTTGATTTTTAAAATGGGTAAAAAGTGCTCCAAATCGGTTGGGAGGTACTTGAAGGAGTTGGCCAAATAAAAATTCCCTTCTTAGTGCTCACTCTCCAAAAAAAAATTTCTTTTTTTTTTTTTTTTTTTGGGGTGTGGTTTTTCTTTTTTAACGGGGGAAAACTTTTTTTATATATATATTTTTTTTTTTTAAAAAGTTTTTTTTTTTTCCTTTTAAAAAAAAAATGTTTAATTTCACCTATATTTTTCTTTATTTTTGTTAAAATGTAAATACTTGCTGCATGATTGTTATTTGTAAAGTGCATGCATTGAAATTTTTTGTCATATTTATTACTATTGTCTATATGTGTAAGTTAGGTTCAATAATTTTCGTACTATGTTGCTTGTTACTAAGAGTAATGAAACGAAAAGAAAATAAAGAAAGGCCGACACAGTTGCTGATCGGTCGTGAATGTGCGAGGACGTGTGGCCTGCTGCGCGCTCCAACTACAAGCGCACCTAACACTAAAAAAAAACCTTTTTCACTCAATTTATTTTACATATATATTTTTGGCCGGCGACAACTAAAACGAAAAGTAAAAGCAATTAAAAAGGAGAAATAGGTGAAAAAGTTTCCTTTTAAATTAACCTAAAAAGAAAACGTGACTGCTTGCATTATTAAATATAGAAAATTTAATGTGCATAAAAACTTTATAAAATAAAAAGTGCAAATAACGAGTAAACTAAAAACTGAACTATATTAAAGACAATTTAATGCCAATTAATTGCGAGTGAGGTTAGATGCTACTGCTTGACAAATACAAGCGCAAAAACGGACAAAAGAATAGACATATTCTACGCTCAAAGAAGCCCAAGATGAAGGATGCTATTGGATCCCCATGTGGAGAGCTTGGCAGGATTAGAGACGCCCAAGGACGGATCACGGATGCACTTGCTCCGGAACCGGGAAATGCGGCTGAACAGGATAACAGTAAGTACTCAGCACTCATTTCAATTTCCGACTCGGACATATCCACCAGACCCTATGGTCTTGGTAGCAGTCCCATAGACGTATCCATGCTCGAGTCATGGTTTGACTCAAGCTGGCTTCCCTGATCCAACATTGCGCGGGAAGAAAAGATGGCCGCCAAGCTTGGTTGGAACCGAAAATTCTGATCCCTTTATCCACACTCATCCTGACATTAACATTAGCACTCAAACTCAAACTCGACAAGACACACGACAAAATAACTCGACTCACAATCAGCAAAATAACTCGACGAATTCGCCGCCACTCGTTAAACAAACGAGTGTGCAAACAAGCGCGAAAGAAATTAACGGCGCTCCCACACTTACAAGAGAGAGCCTTAAGCTACTTCAAGCACAAAACGAAAACGAAAGTACAAGCAACAGAGATAGCAGCAACATAAGCATGAGCCGCCAAGCAGTGCAAAACCAAACACTGCTTAGCCTAACTGACGCTGTTAACTATGTTAACGCAAGGGAAGACGATGAAGCTGTTAAACAACAGCTTCGACAGCTACAACAACAAAGACTGGAATTGCCCAAATCAAATGCATCTTCTAATGGTAGCAGAAAAAGTCTACTGCCATTAGTTAATGACATAAATGTTAATGCAAATGATGACTGTGATGATTTAGCATTGCCAATACTCAATTTAGATAAAAAAAGTGAGATGGTTACAGATTGGTTGACTCGTATCCCCCCGCTTCTACCCAATGAGTTGCAATTTCCCCTCACACCAAAAAAGACAGCTTCAATCGCAAAAAATGACAATTGCGAATTGCTTAGCTCGCCACTTAAGAGGAGAAGAATATGCCGAAATATTGACTCGGATGATTATGAGGATGCGGAATCACCCGCATTTAAAAGCAAATTCGCTAAGGAGCTTTACCAACAGGCAAGACAACGGAGGATCGATGAAAATGATGACAACGCAACCACGCAGCCTGATGTTGTTGATGTGAATTGTGCTGATGGTGGTGGCATGGATGTTGACACTGCTAGTAATAGCAATGTCAGTATCGGTGTCACAGCATCTCATACAAGCCGATTACATCAGCAGCATCAGCAGCACCTACAGAAATTGCAGCAGATGCAGAAACAACAACAACAGCAGACACAGCCACAGCGGTTTCTTAAACCTCAATTACAACAACAAGGCACCACTACCAATACTACCACAAATAATGGTAACAATAATGGCAAAATACCCATCCTATTTTTGCCAATGGTGCCAGCAATTATGCCCATCATAGATATGCTCTCAAAAAACCCAGCCGTTGGTAAGTTTTATACTAAAACCACCGCTAATAGCGGCCTAAGGGTACAAGCAACTAACATGGACACTTATAATGCTATAAAAGATGCGCTCATTAAAGATGACATTCCCCTACATACACACCAAGCTAAAAAGAACAAAGGCTTTAGATTTGTGATTAGAAATATACATCATTCAACACCTTGCTCAGATATCGCAGAAGAACTTAAAGTCCATGGTTTCAATGTTAGATTTATTCGAGCAATAAAACACAGATTTACAGCCAAGCCATTAAATCTATTTGAACTCGAAATAGAGCCAACTCCGGATGATGCCCACATGGAGATACTTAAGCTTAAGTATCTGGGTAACCAAACCATCAAAGTTGAACGACAAGCGAAACCAAGGGACCCGGCACAATGTCACCGTTGCCAGGCCTTTGGCCACACTAAGAACTACTGTCGGAGACCATTTAGATGTATGAAGTGTGCAGAAAACCATGCTACAACCTCATGCAAAAAACCCATTAAAGATCCCACAAAATGCGCAAATTGTAAAGGGAATCATGTTAGTTGTTATAAGGGCTGTCCCGCATTTAAAAAGGCACGCTCTGAGTTGGTGGCATTCAGGGGTATTGGTGGTGGTGCAAAACTGAGAACGCAGCAACAACATCAGCAGCAACAACAGTATCATCATCATCATCATCATCAATATTCTCATCAACCACAACGACAATTTTATTCGCAACAACGGCAAGCTAATAGCCAACAACAAGCTTATGACAACAATGCCAAAAGCTCATATAGCTGGATAGTTCGCAATGGACACAAGTCTAACGATGACAGCAACCATAAGGATATCGAGCAGAGATCGGATCAACACCAACAACAACAGCAACGACGACAACAACATCAAACCCGGCTTGGACAACAAAGATATCAACAGCAGCAGCAACAACATCAGCGTGCTCATAATACCCCAAAGCCAGCAAACAACCCCAATCGTGCTCCTATTGCACTGGGCCCCGCAGGCAAGCACCTTGCAGAGCTTCAACAACTTTTAAAGGATAAGCAGGAAGAGCTGAAACAACAACAGCAAAATATAACACCAGTCAATACTCAAGAAGCCAACCCATTGACAGCTGCACTTGAGCAGAATGCTCAGTTATTTGCTCGACTAGAGTCCAAGCTGGAAAAGTTCTTTGAAGCTATAGTAAGTTTGGTTAGTGCGAGTTCAAGCACAAACACCCAGAAATCATCAAACAGCAACTCAACAACAACGGCAGTTGACAACGATGTCTGTTTATACTAATCCGTACAAAATTCTATAGTCTCAGCCATTACGCATTCTAAATATGTACAAAGAAACTGCAAATCACACAAATACTTTATTAACACTTCACAAAAATTACATAATTAATAAACTTCAATAATTACAATAGATAACAAAATATAATTCAATGTAAGCCTGTTGCACACATCCTGCCGTTGCTTATTCCCATCTCCTTGCTAATCTCAATGGCATTCATCAATGGCGCATCTTTATGTGGTCGTCTATGTCGGTGGCAGCGACATAGTGTCGGCCAGTCAGCTATACAGCCACTACTCACCAGCAATGGCAACCAGACTCAACTACACGCTGCGAACACCTAAAACGGGAGAGAAAATATTGTTATTCAAATGCTATTTGTTTACAATACATATAACTTACATGAAAATCCACACTCGGTCTATAAATGATGAAAATTAATAGCAGCGTGGCAGGCTGCTATCGATATACACACTCTAGGCATTTTGGATTGAATCCCCATCATCGAATTCTCTCTAAATGGAATACAATCGGGCGTAATGCTGGTCCCCTATGCCGGTGGCTGAGGCATAGTGTGGGCCAGTAAGTCATTCAGCTAATTATCCAGCAATGGCATCCAGAAGCAGTTCCATCGGCGAAAACCTGAAAAGAAATATAAATAAATATGAATAAAATACTTACCTTACACAATGCTTCCACCGCTGCCAGTACCTAAGAAGAGAGAGAAAATAGTGTTATTTATATGATATTTGCTTACAATAAACAACTAAATATAACTTACATGCAAATTCACACCCGGTTTCCAAATGATGAACATTGATAGCAGCGTGGCAGGCTCCTATCGATAAACACACAACGTTCATCCCCGATTGAATCTCCAAAGTAATTTTGGATCCTCTCCTAATGGCTTGACGAGCATGCTGCTGGTTCCCTATGTCAGTGGCTGAGGCATAGTGTTGGCCAGTCAGCCATGCAGCCTATAATCCAGCAATGGCATCCAGAAGCAATTTCCATCGGCAACAACCTGAAAAGAAACATAAATAAATATGAATAAAAATACTTACCTTACACAATGCGTCCAAACATTTCCAGCGCTGTCAGTACCTATAAAGAGAGAAAAAATATTATAATTCAAATGCTATTTGTTTACAATAAACAGATTCACATTACTTACTTGCAAATTCACACCCAGCTTCCAAATGATGAAAATTGATAGCAGCGTGGCAGGCTGCTATCGATAAACACACACTAGGCATCCCGAATTAAATCCTCATAGCATCGTTGGATCCTCTACTAATGGTTTACAAACGGGCGTGCTGCTGGTCCCCTATATTGGTGGCTGAGGCATAGTGTGGGCCAGTCAGCCATGCAGCCAATAATCCTGCAATGGCATCCAGTAGCAATTCCCACCGGCGACTTCCTGAAAAGAAAAATAAAAATAAAAATACATACCTTACTCAATGCGTCCAAACATCTCCAGCGCTGCCAGTACCTAAAAAGAGAGAGAAAATATTATAATTTAAATGCTATTTGTTTACAATAAACAGATTCAATAACTTACATGCAAATTCACACCCGGTTTCCAAATGATGAAAATTAATAGCAGCGTGGCAGGCTGCTATCGATATACACACTCTAGGCATTTTGGATTGAATCCCCATCATCGAATTCTCTCTAAATGGAATACAATCGAGCGTAATGCTGGTCCCCTATGCCGGTGGCTGAGGCATAGTGTGGGCCAGTAAGTCATCCAGCTAATTATCCAGCAATGGCATCCAGAAGCAATTCCATCGGCGAAAACTTGAAAAGAAATATAAATAAATATGAATAAAATACTTACCTTACACAATGCTTCCACCGCTGCCAGTACCTAAGAAGAGAGAGAAAATAGTGTTATTTATATGATATTTGCTTTCAATAAACAACTAAATATAACTTACATGCAAATTCACAACCGGTTCCCAAATGATGAAAATCGATAGCAGCGTGGCAGGCTGCTATCGATAAACACACAACGTTTATCCCGGATTGAATCTCCAAAGTAATCTCGGATCCTCTCCAAACGGTTTAACGAGCATGCTGCTGGTTCCCTATGTCATTGGCTGAGGCATAGTGTGGGCCAGTCAGCCATGCAGCCAATAATCCAGCAATGGTATCCAGAAGCAATTTCCAGCGGCGACTACCTGAAAAGAAACATAAACAAAAATACGTACATTACTTATTAACAACAACAATGGCAGCATTCAAACAAATCATCAAACTAATACAACGATGGACAAAACTGGCAATACAAACCCAAAGAGTCGGATCAAATCACCTATAATTAAAAAAAGAGGAAAGAATTTATATATAATTTCTAGTCATATCATCGCTGACTAGACTTGGTTACACAGCAACCAAATCAAGAAACAGCTGTAAAAACAAAAATTTTTTTTGAATTAAATGAATTTACCAATTATTAATAGCAATATTAATAATTTTGTGTGATATTCTATATCACGTTCGGTATTTTATACATAGTCATAATGATTATGCATACAAGTTGCGATTTCCGCTGCTAAAATAAAAAAGCAAAAACGCACTCATCCTGCTATATTCGGGAAGTGCATATTTCTCAGCTTAAAATAAGCAAGAATACAAAGAAAACTTAAATAAAATTAAGGATCATATTAATTCAAATGTGAATGAAAACAACATAACTTCACGCTCGCTACATTTTATGGTTTAAGACCATTTTCAACTTTAATGTCACAGCTGATGCAAATAGCTGCCTCTATTATTACACATCCGACTGCTTATGGATCTTGACTACTGCCTTTGAAGGCCTACACACATGCACATACTCACCTGATCATCACATGTCACACAAGCTTTGTGCCGAAACTCCACCGACGGCCTTTATAGCAGCAACTTCTTCCACTGATGGTATCCTGAGTTCAACCTACTACGCACCAACACCTGCAAATAAATGAACACACACTCAATCCTCGTTGGAACTTCATTACTATTTGACACTTACCTGGCCCCCTTGCTGTTCGCTGCCAACGACGAAATACCATCTTGCTCTGGCAGCTGTAACGCGTGGGCTAGATGACTGTCCCAAAATTGATCCAGTTATTGGCATGCTGAAGCACTCCCTGTGCTTGTTCTACTACGAAAAGAGACAAGAGAAATTATTAATTAAATAATTAAAATATTTGATATAATAATGTTATTTTTCTCATTTCAAGTCCTAATTTATCTTTCGAGCTACATCAACACCTGCAGCCCGCGATCAATGATGCCTGACAAATTTGCAAAATTGTATACTTACATTTTGCATACGTGTACAGGCGTACATTGCAACCAATCATCTGGATAAAGAAGACTACTCACCTGACATCCATGGCATCCTGCGTGTCTCCATTCGTCGGTCGCCAATACCTGGAAAGAAACCCCAACACTGCCGCTTGCAAATTTGCAAAATTGCTAATTTACAATTTGCAAATGCTTGCTGGCGTACATCGTCACTCATCTACAAAAGGAATCAACCTACCTGACATCCGTGGCATCCGTGGCATCCTGCGTCCAATCCAGTCGCCCAGCTGTCAAAACCTGAAAAGAAAAGAAAATAAGAAGACCAATTAATTTGATTTTCACCAAATTTTTGAGCAACAACAACATCTGCAGCTCACCATCATCGACGTCTGGCATATTTTGCAAAATTGCACACCAGCAATTTGCATTTGCCTTTTTTTCCGGCATACTCCGCAACAATGTGGTTCACTAAATCGTTTGCCTAGCGCCGCGAATTTTATGTCCGGCCGGGCGGCGGCTTAGCTACGGGCCCAGAAAAACGCTGAGTTATGCACCAATAACCTGCGAGGGAAAATTAAATACTCACCTGACATCACGGCATCCTGCTTGTCTCCAATTGCCGGCCGTCAATACCTGAAAAGAAAGAAGAAGAAAATCAACTTCTTTTTGGTTCCTTCACAATAAGTTGAGCTGCAACCAACACCTAGCTGCTCACCTAATCAGATTGCAAACAAATGTGAGCACATCCATCTGCCTTGCGGCTCACATCCTTGGCAAATTTCGGTGTCTCCTTTGTCGTTCGCTTCAGCGCTGTGAATATTATGTCCAGCCTGTTGCACGGCATCGTGAGGGCACAGCAAATTTGCAGCAAATCACCATTGCGATTGTGGCATAAATCGCATACCAAGAAGTCAACCATCTGCAAAAGAAGAAAATACTTACCCGGCATCCAGTCCCAGTCGTCAGTACCTGAAAAGAAGAAGAAAATAAGTTAATTAAATGTAAAATTATATTTAAGTTTGCTTGTTTTCATGTTTTTGTTCACAATGTGACCAAATCTTAGTAACATAACTTGCCATATCAGCTGCTAGTGTTGCTTAACACCTAGCATGCTTAACATAGCAGCCAGCTTATTGTCTGACCTATATTGCAACTTAAAATAACTTATATTTAAATAATTATTTTTGACAACGATGATAATCATAGCTAATTCAGAAAAAAAAAAAATGTTTAATTTCACCTATATTTTTCTTTATTTTTGTTAAAATGTAAATACTTGCTGCATGATTGTTATTTGTAAAGTGCATGCATTGAAATTTTTTGTCATATTTATTACTATTGTCTATATGTGTAAGTTAGGTTCAATAATTTTCGTACTATGTTGCTTGTTACTAAGAGTAATGAAACGAAAAGAAAATAAAGAAAGGCCGACACAGTTGCTGATCGGTCGTGAATGTGCGAGGACGTGTGGCCTGCTGCGCGCTCCAACTACAAGCGCACCTAACACTAAAAAAAAAACCTTTTTCACTCAATTTATTTTACATATATATTTTTGGCCGGCGACAACTAAAACGAAAAGTAAAAGCAATTAAAAAGGAGAAATAGGTGAAAAAGTTTCCTTTTAAATTAACCTAAAAAGAAAACGTGACTGCTTGCATTATTAAATATAGAAAATTTAATGTGCATAAAAACTTTATAAAATAAAAAGTGCAAATAACGAGTAAACTAAAAACTGAACTATATTAAAGACAATTTAATGCCAATTAATTGCGAGTGAGGTTAGATGCTACTGCTTGACAAATACAAGCGCAAAAACGGACAAAAGAATAGACATATTCTACGCTCAAAGAAGCCCAAGATGAAGGATGCTATTGGATCCCCATGTGGAGAGCTTGGCAGGATTAGAGACGCCCAAGGACGGATCACGGATGCACTTGCTCCGGAACCGGGAAATGCGGCTGAACAGGATAACAGTGAGTACTCAACACTCATTTCAATTTCCGACTCGGACATATCCACCAGACCCTATGGTCTTGGTAGCAGTCCCATAGACGTATCCATGCTCGAGTCATGTTTTGACTCCGAGGGTGGTGCTGATCTTGAGACCACCGTCATTGAAAATAGGCGCCAAGCTGGCTTCCCTGATCCAACATTGCGCGGGAAGAAAAGATGGCCGCCAAGCTTGGTTGGAACCGAAAATTCTGATCCCTTTATCCACACTCATCCTGACATTAACATTAGCACTCAAACTCAAACTCGACAAGACACACGACAAAATAACTCGACTCACAATCAGCAAAATAACTCGACGAATTCGCCGCCACTCGTTAAACAAACGAGTGTGCAAACAAGCGCGAAAGAAATTAACGGCGCTCCCACACTTACAAGAGAGAGCCTTAAGCTACTTCAAGCACAAAACGAAAACGAAAGTACAAGCAACAGAGATAGCAGCAACATAAGCATGAGCCGCCAAGCAGTGCAAAACCAAACACTGCTTAGCCTAACTGACGCTGTTAACTATGTTAACGCAAGGGAAGACGATGAAGCTGTTAAACAACAGCTTCGACAGCTACAACAACAAAGACTGGAATTGCCCAAATCAAATGCATCTTCTAATGGTAGCAGAAAAAGTCTACTGCCATTAGTTAATGACATAAATGTTAATGCAAATGATGACTGTGATGATTTAGCATTGCCAATACTCAATTTAGATAAAAAAAGTGAGATGGTTACAGATTGGTTGACTCGTATCCCCCCGCTTCTACCCAATGAGTTGCAATTTCCCCTCACACCAAAAAAGACAGCTTCAATCGCAAAAAATGACAATTGCGAATTGCTTAGCTCGCCACTTAAGAGGAGAAGAATATGCCGAAATATTGACTCGGATGATTATGAGGATGCGGAATCACCCGCATTTAAAAGCAAATTCGCTAAGGAGCTTTACCAACAGGCAAGACAACGGAGGATCGATGAAAATGATGACAACGCAACCACGCAGCCTGATGTTGTTGATGTGAATTGTGCTGATGGTGGTGGCATGGATGTTGACACTGCTAGTAATAGCAATGTCAGTATCGGTGTCACAGCATCTCATACAAGCCGATTACATCAGCAGCATCAGCAGCACCTACAGAAATTGCAGCAGATGCAGAAACAACAACAACAGCAGACACAGCCACAGCGGTTTCTTAAACCTCAATTACAACAACAAGGCACCACTACCAATACTACCACAAATAATGGTAACAATAATGGCAAAATACCCATCCTATTTTTGCCAATGGTGCCAGCAATTATGCCCATCATAGATATGCTCTCAAAAAACCCAGCCGTTGGTAAGTTTTATACTAAAACCACCGCTAATAGCGGCCTAAGGGTACAAGCAACTAACATGGACACTTATAATGCTATAAAAGATGCGCTTATTAAAGATGACATTCCCCTACATACACACCAAGCTAAAAAGAACAAAGGCTTTAGATTTGTGATTAGAAATATACATCATTCAACACCTTGCTCAGATATCGCAGAAGAACTTAAAGTCCATGGTTTTAATGTGTAGAACTGAAACAAGTCATCCGTTCTCGTTCGCTGTCGCACTTAGACTGACTCGATCGGTTTTTCTTTTATTCATTCTTCGACTGCTTCGCTCCTCTTGCACATATTGCGTTCTTAACGAAGCCTTCGATATGTTACAGTTATATTATATTATGTACAATGGGATGCTTATATCTATTTGGTACAGTGGGGTCTTACATGCTAGTTATTGCTACAATTCGGCCGTCCTGACATTGAGGATCTCCTGATACTCGCTGACATACTCCTTGTAACCATATTACTTTGACCATACTTATTATTATTTTCAGTTTGACTTTGATTTTCTTCATTTTCTACATTTATATCAACGTTTATATTATCTTCTTCAATGTCTTTTGTACACTCATTTGAGTTATTTTCAACACCAGATTCTTGATCACAAGTATTTTTTTCGTTATTCTTAGGCCAAGGTTTCATATTATGTATAGCCCATATTCCTGAATATGGTAATTGCGTTTGTTGAAAATTTTCTACATCTTCGATAAAATATCTGTCATTATCTAATACTTTTGATACAACGTAAGGTCCTTTGTATTTCGGAATTAACTTACTTGATACTCCCTGTTGTGAATTAAAATTTCGTACCATTACATATTCTCCTACTGAAAATACATTTGGCTTTTGACGTTTTGCATCTACATAGTTTTTGTTGTATAACTGTATTTTTTCTTGGTTTGAGTGGGCTTTTTGTCTTATGTCATTTACATTTCTAATTTCCATATTCTGATTTTCGTCTATAAAGTTTTCCTTTAAACAATCTATTGTCGTTCCTCTTTGTTTAACTCCAAAAAGCATAATGCTTGGGTACTCATTTATGCTTCGGTTTTTTGTATTATTTATTGTATACTCTACTTTATCTATAACTTTATACCACGTTTCATTCTTTTCTGTGTCTATTATTTTTGCTAACATGGGGCCTAAATCTCTATTGATTCGTTCTACTTGTCCATTGGCTTGTGGTGAGGCTGTGGCAACTCTACAATGTCTAACATTAGTTTCTTCAACAAATGTTTCAAACTCTTTTGATGTAAAACAGCTTCCCCTGTCTGAGATTATAATTTTGGGTCTACTGTAAGATCTAAAGTAATCACGTAATGCATCAATCGACTCTTTTGAACTCGTCGTTTTTGTTGGGTATAATCTTACAAACTTTGTACAACCATCTATTATTACTAGTATATGTTTCTTTTTTGAGTCTTTGCTGTTAATTGGACCATAATGATCAATATGTATAACCTCGAATGGATAAATACCTTTTGGGATTGAGTGTAGAAAACCCTCAGTTTTTCCCGATTTGTTCGAAAAAGCAATGCATTTTAAACAATTTTTAATATGTTTATCGACCTTTTCCCGTATTTTTGGGAACCAATAGCTTTTGAGAATAATATCTACTACTTTGTCTATACCTACATGTCCCATTTCATCATGATATTTATATATAACATTGTCTTCCATTGATTCTGGAACATAAAACAAAATCTTATTTTCCATTTTCTTGTAAACAACCCCATTTCGCATTTCATAGTATTCGTTTTCCTGCACGGATAGCATCTCTTTTACCTTTTTTATCTTTTTTCCTTGGCAAATAATTAAATTTTCTTCGAACGTATTTGTTTCAATTATTAATATAGTATTACTTCGGCTTAATGCATCTACATGTTGCATACGTTTTCCCGATCTATGTTCAAGTTCATAATCATAGTTTTGCAGCTCAAGAGCCCATCTAGCAATACGTGGGTTTAATTCTTTTTTATTTAACGTTAATGTTAACGAGTTACAATCGGTTACTATTTTAAACTTTATGCCTTGTACATAAACTCTAAATTTTTTTAATGCACATATAATTGCTAGTGTTTCAAGCTCGAAGCTATGATACCTTGACTCTACATCTGTTGTACGTTTCGAAAAATAAAAAACAGGGTGAAGTTTTCCATCACTTTTTCTTTGAAACAATATTGCTCCGTAACCCAAGGAACTTGCATCACAGTGCAACTCCGTTTCATCTCTAGGATCATATATAGCTAATATTGGAGCTTCTATCAACTTGTTTTTCAGTATATTGAAAGCATTTAACTCTTCTTCTTTGAATTGAAATGCCCTATCTTTCTTTGTTAAATCATATAGCGGCTTTGCTATCAATGAAAAATCTTGAATGAATCTTCTGAAATACGAACACAGTCCTAAAAAACGTTGTACTTCGTGCGTTTTTGTGGGCACTGGAAAGGATCTTATAGCTTCTAGACCTGTTTCGTTTGCTTTTATGCCATTTCCTGAAACTAAGTATCCCAAATATTCGACTGAGGATTTTAAAAATTCACATTTATCTAGCCTAAGCTCTAATTTGTTATCTACCAAGCGTTTGAAAACTTCTTTTAAAATGTCGAAATGCTCATACAAACTCTCGGAAGCAATCAATATGTCATCTAAATATAGCACTACTTTTCCTTTTCTAACCATATCTGAAAATATTTCATTGATATATCTTTGAAAAGTAGAAGGTGCATTCGTTAATCCGAATGGCATTCTGAGATACTCGAACTGACCCAGAGGAGTAGTGAATGATGTGTACTTCACTGACTCTTCGTCCATAAATACATGGTGAAAACCGTTTTTCAAGTCTAACTTTGAAAAAAAAATTTTATTTACTAACCTATCCAACAAATCGTCTATTAACGGAATAGGATAGTTATCTTTTAGGGTGATTTTGTTCAAACGACGATAGTCTACACACATTCTTAATCCACCTGTCTTTTTCTTGACCAGTACTATCGGTGACGTATACTCTGATTTGCTTGGTCGTATGTATCCACACGCTAGGTTTTCATCTAATATTTTCTGTACTTTTAACTTTTCTTCATGAGACAGTCTTCGGGGAGAACATCGAAAAGGTTTTTCGCTTTCTATTAATATTTTCATGCATGTTTTTGATTTTGGTTCAACAGGTCTTGTGGGCTCTACATAATACTCCTTGAAAAGCTTTTCAAATTTTTCAAAGTTCATTGCGTTGATTTCATTTCCTATCTTATAAGTTTCTTTGTCTGTGCATGCTATGTCAATTGATAGTATGTGTGATTCAAAATCATTGATAAATTCTGTTCTGCTATCTTCATTGTTTCCTACTTGTTTATTTCTTTTTTCATAGAGCACTACTTTATTGTTCTTATTTTCATTAATAGCTACTTTTTCTTTATTTTCATTATTCGCTACTTTTTCTTTATTTTCATTTATCGCTACTTTTTCTTTATTTTCATTTATCGCTACTTTTTCTTTGTTTTCATTTATCGCTACTTTTTCTTTATTTTCATTTATCGCTACTTTTTCTTTATTTTCATTTATCGCTACTTTTTCTTTATTTTCATTTATCGCTACTTTTTCTTTATTTTCATTTATCGCTACTTTTTCGATTTTTTCACATATTATTTCTTTGTCTTTTTCTTTATTAATATACGCTACAATTTGTTTATGATTTTCACTTTTTCTCAATGCGTTATTAACTTCGACTAATTTATAATCACTTAGATTTAAAAAGTCTCTACCTAACACCATAGAATGTAAAATAGATTCATTGTTTACCACAAAAGATTCAATTTTAATATCTTTATTCAAGTTTTTAACAACACAATTTATTTTGCCAATTATTTTTAATTTGCTGCCATTAATGCCAAAATAATTTGTTTTCAAATCTTCATGATTTATTTTAATATGTTTTGGAACAGCTGATTCCCTCAGAAATGTAATAGGGCTTCCAGAATCTATTAAACATTCTATGGGAACAGAAATATTATAATTACCTTGTATATCGAAAAATGTGATATAAAAATATCTTACATAGTCATTGGTCATCTTTTTCTTATATTGACTGCATTCTCTGGCTAGATGTCCAAAGTCACCACACGCATAGCAGGCTCCATCAGCGCGCTTTGGTTTACGGCATGTGTCAGCCAGGTGTCCCATACTATGGCAGTTATAGCATTTTTGGTTCTGCTTTTCTGTAGTCGGTGTATTGCCCGGCTTGCGCTCTGAAGTTTTCAGAACAGGACGACTAGGCAGATCGATGTTTTGGAATGCGTCTAACATTTGAGTCGGTGATGTGAAGCGTTGTAACTTGGCTTGGTTTTTTAGCTGCACGTTTCCAATCCCGTCGAGTAAATACTGCACTACTTCGGCATCATCCATCTTTAATGCATTTGTCAAAGCTAATTTGTCGAAATAATATTTGGCAAACTTCTCGTCCTGTTGCCATTTGCGTTTTTCAAACTTGCGTCGGGCGTTCAAAATATTTTCCTCAGTGCCGAACCTTATTTTCATCTGCGCGAGAATGTTGTCGATCGGTGCAGAGAGCAACAGTGGCTGAGATAATAGCCAAACAATTGCATCTCCCTTAAGACGGCTGCAAATAAGTGGACGCATGACATCCTCGTTTAGATTGAACACAGCTCTAACATTTTGTACCAGCACTAGCCATTCGTTTATGTCTTTGTTCCCATTGAATTCTGGCAAAAGTTCCTTAGCAGTGTTTAAATTGGTTGTAGACGTTTTATTGCGCAACTCCGCATTTTCGCACTGCAAACTGCACATCATTCGTTCGATTTCATCAATTTTCTTAGCGCTATTGTTTGCATTGTTTACGTTTTGATTTGCAGTGTTGTTAGCTGCACGCATTTGTTCTTTGATTTCGCGTATGTTGTGGTTGTTGGTATCGATAGCACGAAGATCATTTGAGGCGCTGTCGCTTTCATCGATATGTGGAATATCGCATATAGCGCCATCTAGATCGGAAGCGCTACCATAATTTAAGGCGTTGCCACTATTTTCGTTGAGCGCATCGTTGTTGTGTATTGGGTCGATGCTAGAAGTGCCGTTATCTTTTTCGCCGGCTAGCTCGTCGCCAGCACCGTTATTGATGTTGTCGTTGTCATTTTGTGCTGGATACACATTCTTAGCACTAGTTGACGGCAATGCACTGCACAACTGAGCAACTAATGACGCCTTTGTACCTTGCGTTGGTAGTCCAAGTTTTTCACACCACATTTTAATGTCTGGTAGGCTTAAATTATGAATGTCTTTTTGCGATTCCATTTCTTTTGTATACTTGTATGCGAACAAAGAACAAAATTAAATGTACTTTTTGGTTTTTGTAGCCGGATAATCGAAATCACGATTTTATTATTAACTATTGCTTTAAGCGACTATTGTATTTTTATTTTTATAGTTGTTTAATAGTTGTATTGCTTTATCACGATTATTTTGTGTATGCGTTTGTTGGTTACCACTTCTGAATTGTAGAACTGAAACAAGTCATCCGTTCTCGTTCGCTGTCGCACTTAGGCCCAATATCTCAATGTCCGGTTAGTCAACTTATTCTAAGTTTAGTCGAATTTGAGTCTCTCAATATTCGGTTAGGAGTATATGAGAAACAAACTAACCGGAAGGCTGGGTCTTGGTTAAAATTTAAAGCGCGTATAAGTCACGATATATCGATAAGAATCATCGCTAAAGCAAACAGCTGTCCCTTGAATTGTATATTTATTTTGTTATTAAAGAAAAATGGCATCGCACAGCAGAGTTTTTTATATTCATTCAATGGAGACGCAATTTGACGAAACAGAGCCAAGAGTTAATAACTCGAGAAGTTATAGGGATAGGGTGAACTATTTCACTGATCTGGATGATGCCAAATTTGTTCAGCGGTTCAGGCTAAAAAAATCTACATGTAAAATCATTCTTGCAAGGATTGTAGATCAATTGGCTTGCCATAGTAATAGGTTTCTGCCAGGCTTCGTCCTTCTGCTTCCACGTAACGGCGTCGCTCTTCTTGCACTCTAAAATATGCTGATGCGACTCCACTAATTCCACCAACAAATGCTCCTCAGAGATCGAAAAGTTTTTCCCACGGAACCGTTTGCATTCAGGCGTGTTCATTTTTATTTTATATATTTAAAATATGCAAAATTTGCCAGTCACCAACCAAAACAATAACAAAAAACAGCTGAGCCGCTCGCTATAAATGGCAACGCTGTGTATATATGTGGCAACGCTGTTAAGGCGATAGTTACTTATCGATGAAAGGTTATTTTGGCTTTGAGAAAACCAAACTGTTTTAACTCGACCAGCAAAATAATGCGGCAGTTAGCTAAACGAAAATTTAACTGGACATTGAGATATTGGGCCTTAGACTGACTCGATCGGTTTTTCTTTTATTCATTCTTCGACTGCTTCGCTCCTCTTGCACATATTGCGTTCTTAACGAAGCCTTCGATATGTTACAGTTATATTATATTATGTACAATGGGATGCTTATATCTATTTGGTACAGTGGGGTCTTACATGCTAGTTATTGCTACAAATGTTAGATTTATTCGAGCAATAAAACACAGATTTACAGCCAAGCCATTAAATCTATTTGAACTCGAAATAGAGCCAACTCCGGATAATGCCCACATGGAGATACTTAAGCTTAAGTATCTGGGTAACCAAACCATCAAAGTTGAACGACAAGCGAAACCAAGGGACCCGGCACAATGTCACCGTTGCCAGGCCTTTGGCCACACTAAGAACTACTGTCGGAGACCATTTAGATGTATGAAGTGTGCAGAAAACCATGCTACAACCTCATGCAAAAAACCCATGAAAGATCCCACAAAATGCGCAAATTGTAAAGGGAATCATGTTAGTTGTTATAAGGGCTGTCCTGCATTTAAAAAGGCACGCTCTGAGTTGGTGGCATTCAGGGGTATTGGTGGTGGTGCAAAACTGAGATCGCAGCAACAACATCAGCAGCAACAACAGTATCATCATCATCATCAATTTTCTCATCAACCACAACGACAATTTTATTCGCAACAACGGCAAGCTAATAGCCAACAACAAGCTTATGACAACAATGCCAAAAGCTCATATAGCTGGATAGTTCGCAATGGACACAAGTCTAACGATGACAGCAACCATAAGGATATCGAGCAGAGATCGGATCAACACCAACAACAACAGCAACGACGACAACAACATCAAACCCGGCTTGGACAACAAAGATATCAACAGCAGCAGCAACATCAGCGTGCTCATAATACCCCAAAGCCAGCAAACAACCCCAATCGTGCTCCTATTGCACTGGGCCCCGCAGGCAAGCACCTTGCAGAGCTTCAACAACTTTTAAAGGATAAGCAGGAAGAGCTGAAACAACAACAGCAAAATATAACACCAGTCAATACTCAAGAAGCCAACCCATTGACAGCTGCACTTGAGCAGAATGCTCAGTTATTTGCTCGACTAGAGTCCAAGCTGGAAAAGTTCTTTGAAGCTATAGTAAGTTTGGTTAGTGCGAGTTCAAGCACAAACACCCAGAAATCATCAAACAGCAACTCAACAACAACGGCAGTTGACAACGATGCCTGTTTATACTAATCCGTACAAAATTCTATAGTCTCAGCCATTACGCATTCTAAATATGTACAAAGAAACTGCAAATCACACAAATACTTTATTAACACTTCACAAAAATTACATAATTAATAAACTTCAATAATTACAATAGATAACACAATATAATTCAATGTAAGCCTGTTGCACACATCCTGCCGTTGCTTATTCCCATCTCCTTGCTAATCTCAATGGCATTCATCAATGGCGCATCTTTATGTGGTCGTCTATGTCGGTGGCAGCGACATAGTGTCGGCCAGTCAGCTATACAGCCACTACTCACCAGCAATGGCAACCAGACTCAACTACACGCTGCGAACACCTAAAACGGGAGAGAAAATATTGTTATTCAAATGCTATTTGTTTACAATACATATAACTTACATGAAAATCCACACTCGGTCTATAAATGATGAAAATTAATAGCAGCGTGGCAGGCTGCTATCGATATACACACTCTAGGCATTTTGGATTGAATCCCCATCATCGAATTCTCTCTAAATGGAATACAATCGGGCGTAATGCTGGTCCCCTATGCCGGTGGCTGAGGCATAGTGTGGGCCAGTAAGTCATCCAGCTAATTATCCAGCAATGGCATCCAGAAGCAATTTCATCGGCGAAAACCTGAAAAGAAATATAAATAAATATGAATAAAATACTTACCTTACACAATGCTTCCACCGCTGCCAGTACCTAAGAAGAGAGAGAAAATAGTGTTATTTGTATGATATTTGCTTACAATAAACAACTAAATATAACTTACATGCAAATTCACACCCGGTTTCCAAATGATGAACATTGATAGCAGCGTGGCAGGCTGCTATCGATAAACACACAACGTTCATCCCGGATTGAATCTCCAAAGTAATTTTGGATCCTTTCCTAATGGCTTGACGAGCATGCTGCTGGTTCCCTATGTCAGTGGCTGAGGCATAGTGTGGGCCAGTCAGCCATGCAGCCAATAATCCAGCAATGGCATCCAGAAGCAATTTCCAGCAGCGACTACCTGAAAAGAAACATAAACAAAAATACGTACATTACTTATCAACAACAACAATGGCAGCATTCAAACAAACCACCAAACCAATAAAGCGATGGAAAATACTGGCAATACAAACCCAAAGAGTCGGATCCATTCACCTATAAATAAAAAAGGAGGAAAGAACTTAAATATAGTTTCTAGTCATATATCTGCTGACTAGACTTGGTATCACAGCAACCAAATCAAGAAACAGCTGTAAAAATTGATGAATTAAATGAAGTTACCAATTATTAATAGCAATATTAATAAATTTGTGTGATATTCTATATCACGTTCGATATTTGATACATAGTCATAACGATTATGCATGCAAGTGGCGATTTCCGCTACTACGCAAAAAAAAAAGTACTCATCCCGCTATATGCGGGAAGTGCATATTTCTCAGCTCAAAACAAGCAAGAAAGCAAAGAAAATTTAAATAAAATTAATCTTCATATTAGTTCAAAAGTGAATGAACACAACAATATAACTTCACGCTCGCTACATTTTATGGTTTAAGACCATTTTCAACTTTAATGTCAATAAACAGCTGATGCAAATAGCTGCCTCTATTATTACACATCCGACTGCTTATGGATCTTGACTACTGCCTTTGAAGGCCTACACACATGCACATACTCACCTGATCATCACATGTCACACAAGCTTTGTGCCGAAACTCCACCGACGGCCTTTATAGCAGCAACTTCTTCCACTGATGGTATCCTGAGTTCAACCTACTACGCACCAACACCTGCAAATAAATGAACACACACTCAATCCTCGTTGGAACTTCATTACTATTTGACACTTACCTGGCCCCCTTGCTGTTCGCTGCCAACGACGAAATACCATCTTGCTCTGGCAGCTGTAACGCGTGGGCTAGATGACTGTCCCAAAATTGATCCAGTTATTGGCATGCTGAAGCACTCCCTGTGCTTGTTCTACTACGAAAAGAGACAAGAGAAATTATTAATTAAATAATTAAAATATTTGATATAATAATGTTCTTTTTCTCATTTCAAGTCCTAATTTATCTTTCGAGCTACATCAACACCTGCAGCCCGCGATCAATGATGCCTGACAAATTTGCAAAATTGTATACTTACATTTTGCATACGTGTACAGGCGTACATTGCAACCAATCATCTGGATAAAGAAGACTACTCACCTGACATCCATGGCATCCTGCGTGTCTCCATTCGTCGGTCGCCAATACCTGGAAAGAAACCCCAACACTGCCGCTTGCAAATTTGCAAAATTGCTAATTTGCAATTTGCAAATGCTTGCTGGCGTACATCGTCACTCATCTACAAAAGGAATCAACCTACCTGACATCCGTGGCATCCGTGGCATCCTGCGTCCAATCCAGTCGCCCAGCTGTCAAAACCTGAAAAGAAAAGAAAATAAGAAGACCAATTAATTTGATTTTCACCAAATTTTTGAGCAACAACAACATCTGCAGCTCACCATCATCGACGTCTGGCATATTTTGCAAAATTGCACACCAGCAATTTGCATTTGCCTTTTTTTCCGGCATACTCCGCAACAATGTGGTTCACTAAGTCGTTTGCCTAGCGCCGCGAATTTTATGTCCGGCCGGGCGGCGGCTTAGCTACGGGCCCAGAAAAACGCTGAGTTATGCACCAATAACCTGCGAGGGAAAATTAAATACTCACCTGACATCACGGCATCCTGCTTGTCTCCAATTGCCGGCCGTCAATACCTGAAAAGAAAGAAGAAGAAAATCAACTTCTTTTTGGTTCCTTCACAATAAGTTGAGCTGCAACCAACACCTAGCTGCTCACCTAATCAGATTGCAAACAAATGTGAGCACATCCATCTGCCTTGCGGCTCACATCCTTGGCAATTTTCGGTGTCTCCTTTGTCGTTCGCTTCAGCGCTGTGAATATTATGTCCAGCCTGTTGCACGGCATCGTGAGGGCACAGCAAATTTGCAGCAAATCACCATTGCGATTGTGGCATAAATCGCATACCAAGAAGTCAACCATCTGCAAAAGAAGAAAATACTTACCCGGCATCCAGTCCCAGTCGTCAGTACCTGAAAAGAAGAAGAAAATAAGTTAATTAAATGTAAAATTATATTTAAGTTTGCTTGTTTTCATGTTTTTGTTCACAATGTGACCAAATCTTAGTAACATAACTTGCCATATCAGCTGCTAGTGTTGCTTAACACCTAGCATGCTTAACATAGCAGCCAGCTTATTGTCTGACCTATATTGCAACTTAAAATAACTTATATTTAAATAATTATTTTTGACAACGATGATAATCATAGCTAATTCAGAAAAAAAAAAAATGTTTAATTTCACCTATATTTTTCTTTATTTTTGTTAAAATGTAAATACTTGCTGCATGATTGTTATTTGTAAAGTGCATGCATTGAAATTTTTTGTCATATTTATTACTATTGTCTATATGTGTAAGTTAGGTTCAATAATTTTCGTACTATGTTGCTTGTTACTAAGAGTAATGAAACGAAAAGAAAATAAAGAAAGGCCGACACAGTTGCTGATCGGTCGTGAATGTGCGAGGACGTGTGGCCTGCTGCGCGCTCCAACTACAAGCGCACCTAACACTAAAAAAAAACCTTTTTCACTCAATTTATTTTACATATATATTTTTGGCCGGCGACAACTAAAACGAAAAGTAAAAGCAATTAAAAAGGAGAAATAGGTGAAAAAGTTTCCTTTTAAATTAACCTAAAAAGAAAACGTGACTGCTTGCATTATTAAATATAGAAAATTTAATGTGCATAAAAACTTTATAAAATAAAAAGTGCAAATAACGAGTAAACTAAAAACTGAACTATATTAAAGACAATTTAATGCCAATTAATTGCGAGTGAGGTTAGATGCTACTGCTTGACAAATACAAGCGCAAAAACGGACAAAAGAATAGACATATTCTACGCTCAAAGAAGCCCAAGATGAAGGATGCTATTGGATCCCCATGTGGAGAGCTTGGCAGGATTAGAGACGCCCAAGGACGGATCACGGATGCACTTGCTCCGGAACCGGGAAATGCGGCTGAACAGGATAACAGTGAGTACTCAACACTCATTTCAATTTCCGACTCGGACATATCCACCAGACCCTATGGTCTTGGTAGCAGTCCCATAGACGTATCCATGCTCGAGTCATGGTTTGACTCCGAGGGTGGTGCTGATCTTGAGACCACCGTCATTGAAAATAGGCGCCAAGCTGGCTTCCCTGATCCAACATTGCGCGGGAAGAAAAGATGGCCGCCAAGCTTGGTTGGAACCGAAAATTCTGATCCCTTCATCCACACTCATCCTGACATTAACATTAGCACTCAAACTCAAACTCGACAAGACACACGACAAAATAACTCGACTCACAATCAGCAAAATAACTCGACGAATTCGCCGCCACTCGTTAAACAAACGAGTGTGCAAACAAGCGCGAAAGAAATTAACGGCGCTCCCACACTTACAAGAGAGAGCCTTAAGCTACTTCAAGCACAAAACGAAAACGAAAGTACAAGCAACAGAGATAGCAGCAACATAAGCATGAGCCGCCAAGCAGTGCAAAACCAAACACTGCTTAGCCTAACTGACGCTGTTAACTATGTTAACGCAAGGGAAGACGATGAAGCTGTTAAACAACAGCTTCGACAGCTACAACAACAAAGACTGGAATTGCCCAAATCAAATGCATCTTCTAATGGTAGCAGAAAAAGTCTACTGCCATTAGTTAATGACATAAATGTTAATGCAAATGATGACTGTGATGATTTAGCATTGCCAATACTCAATTTAGATAAAAAAAGTGAGATGGTTACAGATTGGTTGACTCGTATCCCCCCGCTTCTACCCAATGAGTTGCAATTTCCCCTCACACCAAAAAAGACAGCTTCAATCGCAAAAAATGACAATTGCGAATTGCTTAGCTCGCCACTTAAGAGGAGAAGAATATGCCGAAATATTGACTCGGATGATTATGAGGATGCGGAATCACCCGCATTTAAAAGCAAATTCGCTAAGGAGCTTTACCAACAGGCAAGACAACGGAGGATCGATGAAAATGATGACAACGCAACCACGCAGCCTGATGTTGTTGATGTGAATTGTGCTGATGGTGGTGGCATGGATGTTGACACTGCTAGTAATAGCAATGTCAGTATCGGTGTCACAGCATCTCATACAAGCCGATTACATCAGCAGCATCAGCAGCACCTACAGAAATTGCAGCAGATGCAGAAACAACAACAACAGCAGACACAGCCACAGCGGTTTCTTAAACCTCAATTACAACAACAAGGCACCACTACCAATACTACCACAAATAATGGTAACAATAATGGCAAAATACCCATCCTATTTTTGCCAATGGTGCCAGCAATTATGCCCATCATAGATATGCTCTCAAAAAACCCAGCCGTTGGTAAGTTTTATACTAAAACCACCGCTAATAGCGGCCTAAGGGTACAAGCAACTAACATGGACACTTATAATGCTATAAAAGATGCGCTTATTAAAGATGACATTCCCCTACATACACACCAAGCTAAAAAGAACAAAGGCTTTAGATTTGTGATTAGAAATATACATCATTCAACACCTTGCTCAGATATCGCAGAAGAACTTAAAGTCCATGGTTTTAATGTTAGATTTATTCGAGCAATAAAACACAGATTTACAGCCAAGCCATTAAATCTATTTGAACTCGAAATAGAGCCAACTCCGGATGATGCCCACATGGAGATACTTAAGCTTAAGTATCTGGGTAACCAAACCATCAAAGTTGAACGACAAGCGAAACCAAGGGACCCGGCACAATGTCACCGTTGCCAGGCCTTTGGCCACACTAAGAACTACTGTCGGAGACCATTTAGATGTATGAAGTGTGCAGAAAACCATGCTACAACCTCATGCAAAAAACCCATGAAAGATCCCACAAAATGCGCAAATTGTAAAGGGAATCATGTTAGTTGTTATAAGGGCTGTCCCGCATTTAAAAAGGCACGCTCTGAGTTGGTGGCATTCAGGGGTATTGGTGGTGGTGCAAAACTGAGATCGCAGCAACAACATCAGCAGCAACAACAGTATCATCATCATCATCAATATTCTCATCAACCACAACGACAATTTTATTCGCAACAACGGCAAGCTAATAGCCAACAACAAGCTTATGACAACAATGCCAAAAGCTCATATAGCTGGATAGTTCGCAATGGACACAAGTCTAACGATGACAGCAACCATAAGGATACCGAGAAGCAGCAGCAACAACAACAGCAGCAGCAGCATCAGCAGAAATCGGGTCAAAAAGAACAGCAACGACGACAACAACATCTAATTCGGCTTAAACAACAAAAATATCAACAGCATCAGCAACAACAACAGCATGCTCACAAAACACCAAAGCCAGCGAGTAAGCAAGTGCCCAACCGTGCTCCTGTTGCACTGGGCCCCGCAGGCAAGCACCTTGCAGAGCTTCAACAACTCTTAAAGGATAAGCAGCAAGAACTAAAACAACAACAGCAAAACATAACACCAGCCAAGACGACTGATGTCAACCCGTTGGCAGCTGCACTCGAGCAGAACACCCATTTATTTGCTCGGCTGGAGGCTAAGCTTGAAAAGTTCTTTGAAGCCATAATTAATGTGATTAGTTTTAGCTCAGGCACAAACACATTGAAGCCATTAAACAGCATTTCAACAATCTCCAATAGCAAGGATTCAGCTATAGCAAATGACAACTATTATGTCTAGTACAACTACGCTTAATAGCGATAGGCGCTACAATAACATCAATAGCGCCAATACGTATGATGGAATAAACAACATTACATACATACACAACACCAACCAACATAGGCACTCTTTTAAAATGGCTTGCTGGAATGCTAATGGAGTGCGCAACAAGCAACTTGAGTTGGAAGCTTTCATGCGGATATACCAGCTGGATGCCATGATGGTAGTTGAAACACGCCTGCTAAATACCACTGATGAGCAAAACACACTCAATGTGAATGGCTACACTACATATACGGTCGCTCACCCAACTAAAAACAAAAGGAGTGGAGGTGTCGCTATACTAATTAGGCAAAACATCAAGCACACAGCCCTACAGCCGATTGTAAGACATTGTGTGCAATGCATACCAATCTCCATTTCGCTCAACGATAGAGGCACACAACATCTTGTTATTGCCCCCATTTATTGTATGCCGCAGGAAAAAATGGTCAGCGTCTCACTTTTAAAAAACTGCTTAAACATATAGATGAAATATGCAACAACTCAAGCTTCGTGCTCTGCGGAGACTGGAATGCTAAGCACTCCTGGTGGGGCAGCACACGTGCCTGTCAGCGTGGCAAAGCCCTGATGGAGTGCATCCACAACAGTAACCGATATAACATACTTGCTACCGGAGGCGCTACACACTTCCCCTATGACAGGAGAAAGAAGCCTTCGGCAATAGACTTCTCTGTTGTTGGCGGAATAAACTGTGAGAAAATAAAAACCTTCTCAACTATTGACCTGGACTCAGACCACCTTCCAGTCCACGTACATATTAGTATGGGCAAAGCGAATATTGATACTGCTACTACAAGTAAGGGACGATTGCTACCAAGAAATGCCAATATTGAGCTGTTTCAAGAACACCTAAATCAACGTCTGTTATTAAATACTGAAATCAAATCTGGATTGGACATTGAAGATGCCATTGATATTTTCACTCTAAATGTTTACAATGCTGCTGAAGCGGCTGCCCCTCCTCGTCGGCATAAGAACAGTTTATACCCTCATCACAGATTGGACGACCAAACGCGCAGTTTGCTGCTTATTAAACAACAATGTAAGCGAAACCTGATAGCCCTGCGTACCCCAGCGGCGAATAGAGAATACAAGCGTGTGCAGAATCGACTTAAGGAAAGCGCTACGCTTAAGCAAATCCGAGCACTTCAATAAAATGCTTAAAGACATAGATACAAATGATAGGTACAAAATGCAGAAACTGTGGAAATGCACTAACAAACTTAAGCGTCAGCCAGAGCCCAACTGGCCACTGAAGCTCATTTCAACTGCCTGCGGAGATGGCAACACCACATGGACAAGGAGCAGCAAAGAAAAGGCTGAAGCTTTTGCATTGCACCTGGAGGAACGATTTAAGCCCAAGTATACCAACACTAGTGATGCACGTGCAGCCATAACTGATGAATTTCAAAATTTGCTACTGGAAAAAACTCAACTTCAAAGTGTGAGTGTTGATTCGGATGAGGACTATTCAGCCACGCTCGAACCACCCTTCCGACCAATTACGGTGAGTGAGATTCAACTTGAAATCGCCACATTAAACAACAGCAAATCGCCCGGTATGGACAACATTGACAATCTTGTAATCAAATCTTTGCCGCAAAAGGCGATCATTTATCTGGCACTAATTTATAACAGCGTACTTAGATTTGGGCATTTTCCCACACAGTGGAAAAATGCGTCAATTAAAATGATCCTAAAGCCGGGCAAGAGTGCGGACCTAGTGGCTTCCTACAGACCAATAAGCCTTCTTTCTGGCCTATCCAAAATTTTTGAAAAGCTACTGATGCTCAGGCTCTTTGAATGCGAGGACTTTGCGAATGCCATACCTAGCCACCAGTTTGGTTTTAGAAAGGAGCACGGCACTGATCAACAGCTTGCAAGAGTGTCTCAATACATATTGAGGGCCTTTGAAAGACGACAATACTGCTCGGCCGTATTTATAGATATCGCTGAAGCCTTTGATAGAGTTTGGCATGAGGGGCTGTTGGTTAAACTGATAAAACTATTGCCACTTCCATTGTTCAAAGTAATCCAAAGCTACCTAAGCGAGCGAAAATTCCTGGTTAAATGTAATGATGGCACCTTATCTAAAACACGAGGAATAGCTGCTGGGGTCCCTCAAGGCAGTTGTCTTGGCCCCATATTGTATACCATATTCTCTTCTGACATGCCTCTACCCTCACTGGTCATGACTGACGAATGGGGCGACTCTCCTGCTCAGGATACAAATATGCTTCTTTCTACGTATGCAGACGACACAATCATCATGTGTGCAAAGAACACTCCAATGGGCGCAGTCAATGCCAACCAAGAATACCTCTCACACTTCATGGAATGGGCCAATCGTTGGTGCATAAATATAAACGTCAATAAAACAGCGCATGTCATTTACACTAATCGAGACATTAGAGCGCTAGAAGATGCTCCCTCACCAAAATTGAGCGGGCAGCAGATAGCAAATAAATCCAAACATTGCTACCTTGGCTTAATTATGGATCGTAAGTTTACTCTCAGCCACCACGTCACCCAACTGGCCATTCGCCTACGTGCAGGATACAAAAAGTTGGAATGGCTGCTCAGCAACAATAGCAAACTATCTAAGGACTGCAAAACTGTTGTTTACAAGCAACTTCTGGCACCGATTTGGCAATATGCACTGCCTGTCTGGGGTGCTTTGGTCTCAAACGCGCAAGTCAAACGCATTGAAGTAATACAAAACAAAATGCTTAGAAAGATCGTCAAAGCCCCCTGGTATACTAAAAACCAAACTATACGAGACAGGTATAACATTAAAAGTGCAGAAGAGGCATTTCAAGACAGCAGTGTCAGACTAGCAAACTCATTACTAAAACATCCGAACGATGAAGCGAGAAGGCTAATCTCACATCCCTTTGTGGCACAGCGACTGAATCGACCCAGGTACACAGAGCAACAACGTAAGCACTTTATACCCCTACAGACTCAACTGCATCAACAACAACAACAACTACAAACTGCACAAAACATAAGGCTGCCGACACTGATCAGGTTACAACAAGAGCTGGAAGCCGCACGTATTGCCTCCACTCCACGCCAATCCCACTACACCCCTACTCAGTCTGAGGAACGTTTCTGCGAACAAACTATCAACTGTTTGCGACGCAGATACAGAGATGGTCGGACTACACGAGAGCGGCTCCTTGAAGTCATTCAATATCAGCCTACAATAATACAGGATCTGATATTACCGGAATTGCGTACGGAGCGCCTAAGCCAGCAAATTTCTCTACACCATACCAGAGATGACATACAGCACCTGCCACCTATGGTGCCAACACATCCTAGACGAGCAACCCAGACATTAGAGCCGAGATTTTCTTGCGGGCACATAAACCTACTTCGCCGCTGCTATGAAAGGGGCCAATTGTCTCGGGAGATTCTGGAACAAATTACTGCCAACCAGCCTAAAGTTGTTCTGGAACTGATCATCCCAGCCGTCCAGCTGGAACGACTGGAGCGCCAACGAGCGGAGACTGCAAACACTAATGCAGAAGATCTGCTTACACTTAACTTGAGTAATCTACAGCTACGTTTGGAACAGGACATAGTTGAAATACTATCATCTGACTGACAACTATTACATAATTAATACATTTTAATAATAACAATAGATAACACAATATAACTCATTGTATTTCTGTTGAACACATCCTGCCGTTGATTATTCCCATCCTCTGGTCTATATCAATGTCATCCTGCGCATCATTACGTGGTCTCCTATGTCGGTGGCATCGGCATAGTATGGACAAGTCGGCTGCGCAGCCACTACTCCAGCAACGAGCTACATATAGCTTACATCCCAATTTACATCTGGACTTTTAGCGATGATACGCGATAGCAGCGTGGCAGGCTGCCGACAATAAACAGACAACAGGCATTCCAAATTGAATCCTCATAACATCGTTGGACCCTCTCCTATGGTATACAAAACGGGCGTGCTGCTGGTCCCCTATATCGGTGGCTGAGGCATAGTGTGGGCCAGTCAGCCATGCAGCCAATAATCCTGCAATGGCATCCAGAAGCAATTCCCACCGGCGACTTCCTGAAAAGAAAAATATAAATAAAAATACATACCTTACTCAATGCGTCCAAACATCTCCAGCGCTGCCAGTACCTAAAAAGAGAGAGAAAATATTATAATTTAAATGCTATTTGTTTACAATAAACAGATTCAATAACTTGCATGCAAATTCACACCCGGTTTCCAAATGATGACAATTGACAGCGGCGTGGCAGGCTGCTATCGATAAACACACACTAGGCATCCCGAATTGAATCCTTATAGCATCATTGGATCCTCTACTAATGGTTTACAAACGGGCGTGCTGCTGGCCCCCTATGCCGGTGGCTGAGGCACAGTGTGGGCCAGTCAATCATGCAGCAAATAATCCAGCAATGGCATCCAGATGCAATTTTGCAGCGTCGACTACCTGAAAATAAATATTAACAAACATAAACAATAAAAATACTTACCTTACTCAATGCGTCCAAACATCTCCAGCGCTTCCAGTACCTAAAATGAGAGATAAAATATTATAATTAAAATAATAATTGCTTATAATAAACAGATGCATATGACATACATGCAAATTCACACCCGGTTTCCAAATGATGAGAATCGATAGCAGCGTGGCAGGCTGATATCGATAAACACACAACGTTTATCCCGGATTGAATCTCCAAAGTAATCTCGGATCCTCTCCAAACGGTTTAACGAGCATGCTGCTGGTTCCCTATGTCAGTGGCTGAGGCATAGTGTGGGCCAGTCAGCCATGCGGCCAATAATCCAGCAATGGCATCCAGAAGCAATTTCCAGCGGCGACTACCTGAAAAGAAACATAAACAAAAATACGTACATTACTTATCAACAACAACAATGGCAGCATTCAAACAAATCATCAAACTAATACAACGATGGACAAAACTGGCAATACAAACCTAAAGAGTCGGATCAAATCACCTATAATTAAAAAAAGAGGAAAGAATTTATATATAATTTCTAGTCATATCATCGCTGACTAGACTTGGTTACACAGCAACCAAATCAAGAAACAGCTGTAAAAACAAAAATTTTTTTTGAATTAAATGAATTTACCAATTATTAATAGCAATATTAATAATTTTGTGTGATATTCTATATCACGTTCGGTATTTTATACATAGTCATAATGATTATGCATACAAGTTGCGATTCCCGCTGCTAAAATAAAAAAAAAACAAAAACGCACTCATCCTGCTATATGCGGGAAGTGCATATTTCTCAGCTTAAAATAAGCAAGAATACAAAGAAAACTTAAATAAAATTAAGGATCATATTAATTCAAATGTGAATGAAAACAACAACATAACTTCACGCTCGCTACATTTTATGGTTTAAGACCATTTTCAACTTTAATGTCAATAAACAGCTGATGCAAATAGCTGCCTCTATTATTACACATCCGACTGCTTATGGATCTTGACTACTGCCTTTGAAGGCCTACACACATGCACATACTCACCTGATCATCACATGTCACACAAGCTTTGTGCCGAAACTCCACCGACGGCCTTTATAGCAGCAACTTCTTCCACTGATGGTATCCTGAGTTCAACCTACTACGCACCAACACCTGCAAATAAATGAACACACACTCAATCCTCGTTGGAACTTCATTACTATTTTACACTTACCTGGCCCCCTTGCTGTTCGCTGCCAACGACGAAATACCATCTTGCTCTGGCAGCTGTAACGCGTGGGCTAGATGACTGTCCCAAAATTGATCCAGCTATTGGCATGCTGAAGCACTCCCTGTGCTTGTTCTACTACGAAAAGAGACAAGAGAAATTATTAATTAAATAATTAAAATATTTGATATAATAATGTTCTTTTTCTCATTTCAAGTCCTAATTTATCTTTCGAGCTACATCAACACCTGCAGCCCGCGATCAATGATGCCTGACAAATTTGCAAAATTGTATACTTACATTTTGCATACGTGTACAGGCGTACATTGCAACCAATCATCTGGATAAAGAAGACTACTCACCTGACATCCATGGCATCCTGCGTGTCTCCATTCGTCGGTCGCCAATACCTGGAAAGAAACCCCAACACTGCCGCTTGCAAATTTGCAAAATTGCTAATTTGCAATTTGCAAATGCTTGCTGGCGTACATCGTCACTCATCTACAAAAGGAATCAACCTACCTGACATCCGTGGCATCCGTGGCATCCTGCGTCCAATCCAGTCGCCCAGCTGTCAAAACCTGAAAAGAAAAGAAAATAAGAAGACCAATTAATTTGATTTTCACCAAATTTTTGAGCAACAACAACATCTGCAGCTCACCATCATCGACGTC
>JAEIGR010000324.1:0-11271 GCA_018904305.1 Scaptomyza montana | reverse complement strand
AATATTTATTGTGTTGTCCAGCTAGTTCGTTTTATATTTCTTTCAATGCGCACACAACCAGCCACTTATACAAACGTTGAGAAAAGAAGAACGATACAATACAGTGTGCCCGTACATAAGTTATGGGATTTCTGTAATGTTATTTTTGCTGTTAACATAACATCCTAGTGAGGAGTGATGTTATATCCAACACTTGTACAGATGCGATCGCACTTCCCGCAAAGGGGGTGGTGTTCTCATTGCTGTTGACTCCTGTATTTCCTCTGAACAGATTCTTTCTCAGGATCTTCCGGACATAGAGTTTTTATGTGTTAACATATTACTAAACGGCCGTTCACTTTATGTTACTTATTCTTATATTCCTCCTCAATCTGATATTAACATTTACTCATCCCATCTGAGTGCCCTGCAACTTGTTTCGTCATTTTTGACAGATATGGATAATCTGATAGTGGTTGGTGATTTTAATCTGCCACATGTTGCATGGTCTGTGAATGACACATCTTCGGCGGTGTTACCAGTCACTTCTGATGATTTTATCGATGGCCTACTGGAGTTAGGCCTATCGCAAGTTAACAGGGTGCATAACTGTAGTGGCAGAATGTTGGACTTGATATTTGTTTCTGACTCAGATTGCAGTAATGCTTGTAGAATACCCCCTCTAGTGCTTCCGGAAGATACCTACCATCCAACCTTAGAACTATCCATCGAAATTCTTAACCCTAGTTCAATATCTAATAATACATTAAAAACCCGTTGCTTTCGTAAAACTAACTTTACTAAATTAAATTATCTTGTTCAACATACTAATTGGTCGCGCCTTTATTCTTGTAGTGATATAGAAACTGCCATAGCCATATTTTATAGGACCTTGAATTCGCTTTTGGATATTTGTGTTCCCCTCACTTGTTCTTCAAGTGATAATAAACCACCTTGGTTTACGAGTGAAATATCGAAATTGAAAAACGCAAAGACAAGATCATATAAAAAATTTAAAAAATCGGGAACTACTTTAGATTTATTTATTTATTTATTTATTTATTTATTGTCAGCTAAGAGCAGCTGACATTAAAATGAAATCAAAATAAATTTAAATTAAAAAATAGTTAAAATAATTTAAAATAAAATTATAGATTAATATATAAATCTGAAAATATAATCAAAAGTTAACGTTAAAGCTCTGGGAAATTCAATAAAAATTGAGTAGTCCAACATTTGTTGCGAGGATTGGGAAAAACCCAGAAAAACCCAATCAGACCTGCATTAGATTAGTAGTTAGTGGTTACGATTAGATAAAGCAAAAAGGATCGATCTTTTTAGTACTGGTGATGAGGCCTCCAAGGAGACAAGAGAATAAAGTTTGTTATAGTCAGAACATATAACACGAAATGGTTCATGAATTAAATAGTTGCTGAAGCAACGATCAAGGCTAAGGGGTAAAAAGTTACGTGAAGATCTAATTGGGACATTAAATTTAATTCGACTCAAAAGAACTGATGAGTCGATTTCACCATTAAGTAGGTTAGTAATAAATAATACTCCATGCATAGTTCTACGGTTTAACAGGGAGGGAAGATTAATCAAAAGGAGTCTACTTGAATACGGGGGTAAGTCTACTCCAGGAACCCAGTTAAAACTTCTAAGGGCAAATAGAAGAAATTTCTTCTGCACAGATTCAATTCTATCCTGGTGAATCGAGTATTGTGGGGACCACACACAAGATCCATACTCCAGGATGGGACGTACTAGGGATGTATAAAGCGTTTTAGTGGTGTAGGGATCATTAAACTCTTTCGACCACCGCTTGATGAAATATATATATATATATCTTCGTATTTAGTAGCGAAATCTAGTTTCATTTCCGTTAACACATCTTGCTATAATAATTATCTTAATCGTTGTAGACTAAACTTTTCACGTGACCCTAAACAGTTTTATAAATTTGTTAACTCTAAACGTAAGTCTTCTTGCTTGCCATCCTCAGTATACCTAGATGATACAAAAGCAAGTTCTGATCAGGCAGTAGCCGATCTATTTGCTGAGTATTTTCAATCAGTATATTCAACGAATTTACATAGTTGCAGTAATTCCTATCCTTTTCGAGTTCAATCGTCAAATTGCATATATATCCCAGTTATAACTGAGTGTACGCTTCTAAGTGACCTTAACTCTATCAAACCAGGCTATCTGCCTGGTCCTGATGGAGTGCCAGGTTGTATACTTAGATACTGTGCGGATTCACTTTGTAAACCCTTACTTAAATTATTTAACTTGTCTGTTGACTCAACAGTGTTTCCTGCTATATGGAAGGAATCTTTTATTATTCCACTCCATAAAAATTCTTCTAAGTCTAACGTTAAAAATTATAGAGGCATATCCAAGTTGTCCGCCATTCCTAAAGTCTTTGAAAAAATTATATGTTCTCAACTGCAACACACATGTAGTTCAATTATATCGCCTTATCAACACGGTTTTGTTAGGCGTAGATCTACTACCACTAACCTTCTTGAATTCACTTCGCTTGTTATCAAAGGGTTTCAGGAAAAAATGCAAACTGACGTTGTTTACACCGATTTTAGTAAGGCATTTGATTCTGTTAGTCATTCTCTGTTGCTTCAAAAATTAAATATTATTGGATTTCCATCAAAACTCGTATTGTGGCTTTCGGAGTACTTGTGTGGCCGAACACAAAAAGTTGTTTTTAAGTCGTCTGTATCTAAACCTATTTTAGTTACCTCTGGTGTTCCCCAAGGTAGTCACCTGGGTCCTTTGCTATTTAATTTGTTTATTAACGATCTTCCAGCTGTTATTACTAACTCTTTTGTTTATATGTTTGCTGATGATGTAAAACTATGTTTCACCTACAATGATGCTTCTCTGTGCAACTTACTACAGTCGGATTTATGTGCGCTGTCGGCCTGGTGTCGTTTTAACTTACTCAATTTAAACTGTTCAAAATGTAAGGTCATGTCTTTTTGTAGAAGTACCCCTCATACTGCTCACTACTTGCTTGATGCTTCACCACTTGACCGCGTGTTTGAAATTAAAGATTTAGGCATTATTCTTGATCCTAAGCTAAAGTTTGACTCTCATATTTCGTCTATGGTTAATAAGGCCATTAATGTCTTTGGCTTCATCAAGCGGTGGTCGAAAGAGTTTAACGATCCCTACACCACTAAAACGCTTTATACATCCCTAGTACGTCCCATCCTGGAGTATGGATCTTGTGTGTGGTCCCCACAATACTCGATTCACCAGGATAGAATTGAATCTGTGCAGAAGAAATTTCTTCTATTTGCCCTTAGAAGTTTTAACTGGGTTCCTGGAGTAGACTTACCCCCGTATTCAAGTAGACTCCTTTTGATTAATCTTCCCTCCCTGTTAAACCGTAGAACTATGCATGGAGTATAATTTATTACTAACCTACTTAATGGTGAAATCGACTCATCAGTTCTTTTGAGTCGAATTAAATTTAATGTCCCAATTAGATCTTCACGTAACTTTTTACCCCTTAGCCTTGATCGTTGCTTCAGCAACTATTTAATTCATGAACCATTTCGTGTTATATGTTCTGACTATAACAAACTTTATTCTCTTGTCTCCTTGGAGGCCTCATCTCCAGTACTAAAAAGATCGATCCTTTTTGCTTTATCTAATCGTAACCACTAACTACTAATCTAATGCTGGTCTGATTGGGTTTTTCCCAATCCTCGCAACAAATGTTGGACTACTCAATTTTTATTGAATTTCCCAGAGCTTTAACGTTAACTTTTGATTATATTTTCAGATTTATATATTAATCTATATTTTTATTTTAAATTATTTTAACTATTTTTTAATTTAAATTTAAATTAATTTTGATTTCATTTTAATGTCAGCTGCTCTTAGCTGACAATAAATAAATAAATAAATAAATAAATAAATAATGAAGGTCACAAAGAAATTTGTTTGTAAAAGACATCTGAGGCGTTTGGTAAATAATGAAAAAAAGTGTTTAAACAAATTTATGAGCGCATGCCTGCAGGGTGCATCTGAGTTGCAAAGTTTTGACCATAGAAGTGATAGGGAAGGGGAAGTATCGTCCGATTCATTTACGTCGTTAATAGGTAAAAAAAGAATACAGTAAAAGACATACAATTCAAATTAAATTTAATCTTTTTTACATTACAGACGCAATTTCTAAGTGCGATGTAGGGGCCGCCGGAGCCGGAGCTGCGTAAGGCGATGCAACTCCAAAAAAAAGAATAATTAAGAAAAATAATATTAAGCCTAAGTAATTTTTGTAATTTGTAATTTTATTTAAATTTTCCTAGTGCTACAAGCTATACACTTTTAAATTAATGCACTACTTGGTCACAATCAGGTTTTACATTTTAAACAGTTAAACTTAACTTTAAGGAACTATACAATTATAATTTAAAACTTAAAATACTAAATAAATTATTTCAATTAAGCAAATAATTTAAAACATTAAAAACATTTAACATAAGTAGCACTTTTTTAATCAAAATTTAAAAATAAATTAATTTTGTTAATATTTTAATTACCAAAGTGTCTTCGTTTATATTTTGTACTGGCGTAAATGTAAGCAACTTGTACTAGCAAAATAGTTAGTTTGGGCAGCCTAACGATATTCCTAAGCCTTTGGCCCCAGGGAAATAGCTAGCGATGATCCTACTGCGAAAGGCCTAGAGCGAAAGCCTAACGAAAGAGTTAGCTTGGGCGTCCTAAGCCTTTGGCCCCAGGGATATCGTTAGCTAGTGGTAATGCACCGCCGTACCGCTCGGTACGCTCTGCGGACATTCTCTAGTTAAATTCGTTAGGTAAATACATTGCTGGTGGTGCGAGTGTGCACCAGTACTCATCACTGAGTTCTAGGCATATCGCTAGTCTATATCGCAGGGAATGGTTTCAGTGGCTGTGGTGGTGTAAGTAATGGATCCAGCTTGACTTTTCCACTTGCGCAGCACAATCCAGCCGTTTCTCTTTTGAACTTTAACGCATTGCAATATCGGCATATAGTCGTCATTGGTCCAATATTTAAATTTTCATCATCACTGTAGTTCGCAGTGGGATCATATTGGAATGACAAGCGATTGTATGATGCCAATGATCTTCGTGTGCTCACGCGTTGTCTCAATCGGTCATTTTCTCTTATTATATTTTGTCTTTCTTCGCTTAAGTTCTTTGAATACACTTGTTGCTGGCTTGCATGTCTTGTGCGGCGGCCGATGCTCGAACGTCGTCCTCTAGGCATATTGGACTATCAATGAGCTTGCTTTGCATCAACAATTTAAAAAACTTCCAGAAGAAAGAAAAAAAACTCTCAGCAAAAAATTGGTAGTTGATAAAAACTTCCAAAATGTTAAATCAAACAAAAAAATAGAACAAATTTTAAATATGTAGCTCTGAATCCTACACGATTCAAGATGAGAATGAATAAAAGGCAAAAGCATGCGATGAGAATGATTTTTAAAAACATTCGCCTACTGTTTCTGTTAAAAAGCAGGAATGCCAATCTTGCGGCAAAACAGTGATAAAAAGAAATAATACACACATTAAATTACTGATTTGCCCCCTCCACACAGACCCCAATCACCTCTGAAAATTACATTGAAATCGGTTCGTGCGTTCTGGAGTTAGACAATCATGGAGGAAAACCCGACTTATTTTTATATAGGAGATTATGATTTTTTGCTTCAAAATTAAGTCTTTTAATATTTTGTGATCTCAAATATTTTGTTTAAATGTATCGATAATATCGATGTCGGGACACACAAAAGATCGAAAGATCGATGCAGGCAAACATCGATCTTTTCCCAGCACTGCCCATAAGCATGCGTAGCATTCGCCTTGACATTCATTGACCTGTCTCTACTATTATGAATTTCGGCAAATCCTAAACAGCAAATATTATAGATTAAAGTTTGGTGCATATTTTGTAGTAGGATGGTCATACATAAGCTATTATCGATACCTAGATGTTAAGTGCAACACTGTAACACTCTATAACATGTATATGTAAACTAACATACATAAGTCTGTTAAAGGGCAGTAGTTCGTATTCTGTAAGCAATAAGAGTGGTCGATCGCGGAGAAAAGCATAAATAAAGAGAACGAACTTAAAGAAATATAATACGTCTACAATTCAGAAGTGGGATGAACGGCATATAATGAGCGATATCGACATAAACAATTTAAAAGTAGTGCAGCTAAAGAAGTGGCTATCAATTTTGAAATTGCCAACAGTTGGTCACAAGGCGGAGTTAGTAGCTCGGTTAAACGAAGTTTCGAGCAGTATACGCGGAAGTGCACCGGACTTGGAGGTTGAAGAGGATCGTGAAGAAGCTGCAGATAATCCATTGAATTTGTCTACAATGAACAACATCGATAATGGCAGCGAAGGTGGCGACTTCGACAATACAGGTGGCGGCGCCGGCGGCAGCGACGTGGGACAGCGGGATGGAGACGCGGGAGAAGACGGCATGCCAAATGTGCAGCAGGAAAATGAGTTTATGCAGATTATTAGAGAACTACGGGCGGAAAACGAAGCACATAAGAAAATTATAAGTGAGCTGCAACATACAATTGGCGGGATCACCATCGGTTTTGGCGGCACAAGCGGCGGCGTCATTGGCAACGCTGCAAACACAAATAGTGGCAACGCTGGAAACAACACTGTTAGCACTAAGGAAAAATATTATAGAGCAATCATTGCGTACGGGGCTTGTTGGGAACTCATGAGCTGTACATTTGTGAAAAAAACTTTCTGAGTGCTCCCATAGCACTTCGGGTGTCGAGCCGAATGGAAGCTCTCGATTTCTTGCTCAGAATTATTTTTGTTTGCGCTTAGACGCAGAGTGGCAGCCGAATGAGACGGTCGGTCCACGCAGCTCTGCTGTTTATATGCGTGTGAGATTTGCGTGTATGGTTTTGTTATTTTTGCGTGTGATGGTTTTGTTATTTTTGGGGGGGGGGATTTTAAATTTGAACAGCGCTTGAATGTGCATGCTCACATTTATGCATTAATGGTACAAGAACCTGTCACAGTTTTTATGATATTTTTATTTATTTTTACAGGTGTATATATTTAAGACTTTCTTATTTTGTTTATTAAAAAGCACATATGAAATAATTTTAAAATTTTGGCATATATTTTATTTATTTAATTATATCTATGATTGATGATTACATAATAAATCTCTTTTCTATTAACATATAATTAAGTCATATCAAAAAAATACATTTAAGATAAAGCATTTTTCACAAGCAGCAACAAAAATGTGTAAACACCCAGCAATCTATGAATTCCTTTTTGTATGCCCACAAACAGCAACACAAGAAAATGCTATTTCGAAAAAGCCTATTTGCTAGATTATCAAGTTTGCCGCTCGAAGAGTTACCCACAACGAAATATGTTATTTTATCAGACTATTTTTAGCGATTTCTCAATTGTTAGCTTAGTGCCAACTTACTATAATCAAAATATACAACTATAACAAATATGTTATTAAATTACATATCAACAATAGCAATTATATTATATTAGGGTATCCAACACTCAACATTCGTCTGCTCATACTCTTATTCAACATGTTCGCTATTTAAGTCTATTAGTGTGCGTGTGTGTGTGTATTCACAAAAGAAGCAAAACAGAACTGCCGCACAAAATATAAAATCGACAATTTCAGACTTCTGCTTGAATCTGCTTTATGCAGTCCAACTTGGAAGGGTAGTATAAACTTAATATGAACTTTGTCAAACTTAATAGCAAAACGTGAGATAATTTACTATTATTTATGTTCATATTTTTTATTTATATATCGAAAATAAACTATATATACATAATAAGTAAATATTTGAGTTTTAATTGGCTATTATTCAATATTGGTACAAAGGGTATTTTTACTTCGTGCATTTTGTACGTTGAAGCAAAACAGAATTGCACTGGCTTTGTCATTTTGGTAGAGGCAGAAAAGAACGAATTTCGTTTGATGTGTGCGTGCACATGAATATATATATTTTATGCGTATGCATGTGTGCGCTTTGTTGATCTGCTGGTGACCGTCAATAGCAATATTGCGTCATATCAAGTCGACTCATAGGTCATATTCAAATATGACCCCATAACATTTGTAATGGCCTCCTCGTGGTGTTCCCTGGGTACCGATTGACAATTTATGTGATTCGGGAGCCAATATGAGCGGCGATCATAGTATTTATATACATATAAACATATGTTTATATTTAATATTATTTAACATAATTAATAATAAATATAGTTGCCCACCCAAAAGCCCTGCACCAGCATGCAAATGTATGTACATACATGTAAAAATCATATTGTAGATGTTGAGAAAGGTCAGGTTTTGCTATTGACGGCCACCAGCAGATCAACAAAGCGCACACATGCATACGCATAAAATATATATTGAATAGAAGCACCAAGGAAAAATATTATAGAGCAATCATTGCGTACGGGGCTTGTTGGGAACTCATGAGCTGTACATTTGTGAAAAACTTTCTGCAGTGCTCCCATAGCACTTCGGGTGTCGAGCCGAATGGAAGCTCTCGATTTCTTGCTCAGAATTATTTTGTTTGCGCTTAGACGCAGAGTGGCAGCCGAATGAGACGGTCGGTCCACGCAGCTCTGCTGTTTATATGCGTGTGAGATTTGCGTGTATGGTTTTGTTATTTTTGCGTGTGATGGTTTTGTTATTTTTGGGGTGGGATTTTAAATTTGAACAGCGCTTGAATGTGTGCGCTCACATTTATGTATTAATGGTACAAGAACCTGTCTCAGTTTTTATGATATTTTTATTTATTTTTACAGGTGTATATATTTAAGACTTTCTTATTTTGTTTATTATAAAAGCACATATGAAATAATTTTAAAATTTTGGCATATTTTTATTTATTTAATTATATCTATGATTGATGATTACATAATAAATTTCTTTTCTATTAACATATAATTAAGTCATATCAAAACAAAATGAATTCCTTTTTGTAGCACATATAACATTGATATTAGCTTAGTCACTTACTATAATCAAAATATACAACTATAACAAATATATTATTAAATTACATATCAACAATAGCACTTATATTATATAAGGGTATCCAACACTCAACATTCGTCTGTTCATATTCTTATTCAACATGTTCGCTATTTAAGTCTATTAGTGTGCGTGTGTGTGTGTGTGTATTCACAAAAAAAGAAAACAGAACTGCCGCACAAAATATAAAATCGACAATTTCAGACTTCTGCAGTCCAACTTGGAAGGGTAGTATAAACTTAATATGAACTTTGTCAAAATAAATAGCAAAACGTGAGATACTTTAATATTATTTATGTTCATATTTTTTATTTATATATCGAAAATAAACTATATATATATAAAAATAAAGATTTGAGTTTTAATTGACTAGTATTCAATATTGGTACAAAGGGTATTTTTACTTCGTGCATTTTGTACGTTGAAGCAAAACAGAATTGCACTGGCTTTGTCATTTTGGTAGAGGCAGAAAAGAACGAATTTCGTTTGATGTGTGCGTGCACATGAATATATATATTTTATGCGTATGCATGTGTGCGCTTTGTTGATCTGCTGGTGGCCGTCAATAACAAAATTGCGTCATATCAAGTCGACTCATAGGTCATATTCAAATATGACCCCATTACAGTTGTAATGGCCTCCTCGTGGTGTTCCCTGGGTACCGATTGACTATTTATGTGATTCGGGAGCCAATATGAGCGGCGATCATAGGTATTTACAAACATATGTTCATATGTATATATTTAATATTATTTAACATAATTATAATAAATATAGTTTCCCACCCAAAAGCCCTGCACCAGCATGCAAATATATGTACATGTAAAAAATCATATTGAACATGTTGAGAAAGGTCAGGTTTTGCTATTGACGGGCACCAGCAGATCAACAAAGCCACACATGCATACGCATAAAATATATATATTCATGTGCACGCACACAGCGCATAAAAAACGAAATTTGTTCTTCTCTGCCATTTCCAAAATAACAAAACCAGTGCTTCAACAAAAAATGCACGAAGTAAAAATACCCTTTGTACCAATATTGAATAAAAGCCAATTAAAACTCAAATATTTACTTTTTATATATATATAGTTTATTTTCGATATATAAAAAAAAATATGTACATAAATAATATTAAAGTATCTCACGTTTTGCTATCAAGTTTGACAAAGTTCATATTAAGTTTATACTACCCTCCCAAGTTGGACTGCATAAAGCAGATTCAAGCAGAAGTCTGAAATTGTCGATTTTATATTTTGTGCGGCAGTTCTGTTTTGCTTCTTTTGTGAATACACACACACACACACACACTAATTGACTTAAATAGCGAACATGTTGAATAAGAATATGAACAGACGAATGTTGAGTGTTGGATACCCTTATATAATATAAGTGCTATTGTTGATATGTAATTTAATAATATATTTGTTATAGTTGTATATTTTGATTATAGTAAGTTGGCACTAAGCTAACAATTGAGAAATTGCTAATAATAGTCTAATAAAACTACATATATCAATGTTATTTACGCTTCGAGCGGCAAACTTGATAGTGTAGCAAATAAGCTTTTGTGGGCATACAAAAAGAATTCATAGATTGCTGGGTGTTTACAGATTTTGTTGCTGCTTGTGAAAAAATGCTTTATCTTAAATGTATTGTTTTGATATGACTTAATTATATGTTAATAGAAAAGAAATTTATTATGTAATCATCAATCATAGATATAATTAAATAAATAAAAAATATGCCAAAATTTTAAAAAATATTTCATATGTGCTTTTTAATAAACAAAATAAGAAAGTCTTAAATATATACACCTGTAAAAATAAATAAAAAATATCATAAAAACTGAGACAGGTTCTTGTACCATTAATACATAAATGTGAGCGCACACATTCAAGCGCTGTTCAAATTTAAAATCCCACCCCAAAAATAACAAAACCATCACACGCAAAAATAACAAAACCATACACGCAAATCTCACACGCATATAAACAGCAGAGCTGCGTGGACCGACCGTCTCATTCGGCTGCCACTCTGCGTCTAAGCGCAAACAAAAATAATTCTGAGCAAGAAATCGAGAGCTTCCATTCGGCTCGACACCCGAAGTGCTATGGGAGCACTCAGAAAGTTTTTTTCACAAATGTACAGCTCATGAGTTCCCAACAAGCCCCGTACGCAATGATTGCTCTATAATATTTTTCCT
>JAEIGR010000321.1:0-12471 GCA_018904305.1 Scaptomyza montana | reverse complement strand
AATTAATATATTGAAGATTATGAAGTTTACTTAGTACCTCTCGCTTTCTCCATGCAAACAATTGCTCCCGAAATTCCATGCGCAGCTCTATAGGAGGAATTACTTCTTTAATATCATCCGCATTCATCAGTTTTAAACCTTTAAAAGTTACGCCAGCAGCTATTCAGAAAATTAAAAACAAAGCAAAAAATTTCAAAATGTTGAGCGCGCGTCTTTTTATTGATCTTCTTTGATATTTCTAATTTAAACGGTATAACTTTCACAATAATATTGCACAGATATGTTTGTTTGTATCGGCTGATTCACTTACATATGTGTATGTATGCACACGAATGCACATGTAAGCACATAACTAAGTACATAAATACATACATGTATATTTCAGAAAAGGTGCAAAGAAGATCAACAAAAATAATTTTTTTTTCAATGCAGATTTATGTTCTTGTTATTTGTTGTAAACGTAAAGGGTCAATAATTAACACGAATCTTTTTCAAATATAATTTTAAACAAATTTTTTCTTTTAAATTAAGTATGTATTTGTTGATTTGGTAAGTAGTATTTCAGTTTTTGTGTGTGTTTTTTTCTTTGTAAAGTCGCCGGTCGCTTCGCTTTGCATGACGATATATGCATAAACAGAGTATTTGTATTGTATGTATGTAAGAAAAAGAAAAAAACACACACAATAACAGAAATAATTGTGCAATACATATTAGTTACAAATTTTTTTTTAACACCCACTTTAATTTACACATTCGTAACAAACATTAAATGCTGAATATTTTTATTTTACAACAAGTCCAAAAAAATGCCAATTCGGTTTTTTTTTATTGCATTACACATTTTAAATTATTAATTATTTACACTGCAAATACGGCAGAACACTTTCTAGCTTAAATGCCTTTAGGAGCTCCTCCAATTCATTCTTTGGCGGAACGTCCACAGCTTCCTCACTTGCATTCATTTTAAATTATTCAAATACTTTTGTCACTTTGTTTAACACGTCTGTCGTCTTCAATTGTTCGCCTCACATTGTGTAAGCAACAAAAGATGAGCTGGAACAAATTTGACCACGACGAAAAAATAATTCGCGAAATAACTGTTAATCGAAACACAACGGTAAATAGAACAAGGCACACGAAAGAAAAAGACGGGCACGCGACGAGATCAACACAAAAATTGCCTGCGCTTAGTTGTGCATATATGTACATATACAGCACTGAGCAAAAGTTTACTGACACAACACAACTTGCACTTTACTTGTGAAAATGTGTATATATATGTAACTAACTTAAAATATAAATACATTTATTGATAAGAAATAATCATATTATTGTTTTTTTCTTATTCTTTGAGTAAATAAATGATATCGATCTTATCACCAAAGAAAATAAGTTTGCGTAAGTGTCTAAATACTTTTATCCTCCATTGTACACATACTCTCTTCGCGAGACTCGGTTCAAGAAGCGACGCAAAAACTTATGCCCAAGCTGGCGCCGTGGTTCACATTTTATACACTTGCAGTAATAGTGTATTAACGTTTTGTAATAAATGTGTAACGTGAAGGAACAAGTAGACACCTCAAGTGTAAATAATATTCGGTGCCGACAATAGCTTCCCAAAAATATGCTCATACATATATGTACATATATTCTGTCTTTTCGCAGCGATCTATACACACAAACAAGTATCATAACATAACTAAATGCTTGTGCGTTGTAGGCAGGCGTTGAATAGATTTGTGCATACATATGTATGTATGTACATACATTTGTATTTCCGCAAACCCACCATCAACAGCACCCATACAACCCGACCCCCATAGGTTATGCTCGCACCCTGAATGCACCTTTTCAAATATCTTTTATTATGCTTTCAAGGTTTGGGCTGCCCTTATAATTAGTCTGTCAACAAAAACTGTTTTCTGTTTAAATGTACGTCAACAAACATATGTACATACATATGCATTCGAACAAGTTGAAACATGCATTAAATTTTTTTCTTTCTTATTTTTAGAAAGTTTCTGATTAGAATTTTTCGCGCTTATTTTAAGTACGATTGGGATTGCCAAACGAACAAGTTAAAACACGCATTAAATTTTTTTCTAAATTTTAGAATTTTCTTACTTATTTTTAGAAAATTTCTGATTAGAATTTTTCGCGCTTATTTTAAGTGCGAATGGGATTGATTTTAGTCATTTTTACTCAGATTAAGAAATTTCTGGCTTATTTTTCGGATTTAAGTACGATTTTACTTGAATCAAGTAAAACATAGTAAAATCGTACTTAGATACCCCTAGAAATTTTTTGGATTGATTCAAGCCATAAAAAATTTCTGGCTACTTTTTTCTGGGTGTAGTGAACAAACCCGACATGATCTAAGCAATCTGTGAAAGTTTCATCAAGATCGGTTCAGCAGTTTGGCCGGAAATCGTGTTGAAACAGACAGACGGACAGACGGACAGACGGACAGACTGACAGACGGACAGACGGACGGACAGACGGAAATCAATTCCTGAGCTCGTCCTGATCATTTTGATATATAGTTTATGGGGTCTCCCATCATTCCTTTAAGGTGTTACAGATTCATGACAAAGTCAATATACCCTGATTCACATGTGAAGGGTATAACAAGTAAGAAGGCTCAAGTCGGGAGAGCCCGACTAGAAGATACCCTGAACCCAATTGCAATAAATAAATTAAATTTATATAAGACTTTGGTATACTGACTTAACTTCAATCGATTAAATTCGATATCTTCGGTGTTTCTTAACCGATTTGGACGAAATTTTCAGAAAAAAATCTATCGTTACCCATTACTTCAACCCTCATTTTTTACATTTTCCAAATTCGATATTTTTTGTTATCGATTGCATGTGTATTTCGGAAACCTTTTTTTTTTTTTTTTTTTTTTTTGTGTGCTATTTAGTTTTTCTGTTATTATTATTTTTAACAACTTAAATTAAACTTAAAATTACGTGTGCTAAGCAACTTATAATACAATATAAGTATGGTGTTTGAAGTGTATACATTTAAGCTATAACTCTGTTGGGTAAGTCGATGGGCTGCACCCTTCTAAGACGTCTTCTTGAGCGTTGCCTGAGGAGCCTTCTAGCTAGTGCGTTTGGGTGACCACTCAAACGTTAGTGGTAGGCTGCCGATTGCCGGGCGATTATGTCGCCCACTTTATCTACATTTAGATCTTTCTCTATCTGAGTTGTACGGACGTACCATGGGGCACCAGTGAGCATTCTTAAGGTTTTTGCCTGCAGGACTCTCACCTTGTTATTTCGGAAACCAGAATAGTTATCGATAATTTGAATCAAATTTGTTCTGCTCATGGTATAGGAGAACTTATATACAAAATGTGAAGTCTCTAGCTCATGTAGTCTCTGAGATCCACGCGTTCATACAGACGGTCAGACGGACGGACGGACATGGCTATATCGTCTCGGCTGTTGATGCTGATCAAGAATATATATACTTTATGGGGTCGGAGATGCTTCCTTCTGCCTGTTACATACTTTTGCACAAAACCATTTTACTCTTATTTACTTATTTTATGGGTTAAGGGTATAATAAATTTATCGGACAAAAATATTTTTTGAAGTGCAGAATGTGGAATTATTGAAGGTAAAGAGTATAAAAGTATATTGGGTTTGTGCAATAGCTGTCATGGTGTCTGTCAAGATTGGGGCTCTACGGCGACTGGAGTATTTTAAAATCGATAAATTTGATAACTGAAAAGCTGTATCAAAATTTTTTATGCCATGCCCACCTATTCAGATACATAGGAGCTCTATGACAATTTCAGCTTAACATTATTGACCTGTCTGATTATATTTGATAGCTGCTCAGAATGCAGACTTATTTTTCCAGACTTATATGCAATTAGATGCTTGGAATTAGTCATTTTGATTTTTAAATTGTAAAATAAATAAATAAAAATATTCTTTTACTTAACTGTATCGGAAACAAACAAAATTCGTATTGAATTTCAACATATTTCTCAAATATTAATTTACTTTAAAAATGGCTGTAAAGCAACCTCTTTCTTTTTTGTCTATCAACTGTCAAAGACAGTTCCGACAATTCCCACATAATAGAAGATTATATTTAATACAGACATTTGAATAGAACTACACTTTGTTGCATAAATAAATTACACACAAATGTTTACACACATATTTGGACCAAGGGGCTTGGCTCTTTTGCGTCATTGTCAATTGGACAATCCGCTGCTGCATTTTAAAAAGAGACCAGTCAAGCCATTGAAGTTAGGAAGTTTAGTAAAGATGCTTCCAAAATGGGCAAAAAGCCGGGCACAAAGGTCGTATCTAAAGTTGAAGCACCAAAAGAAGCTAGCAAGAAGAACACTGCAAACCAAAAGAAACCAAATCACTCACACCTGTTCAAACCGCAAAAATTACACCACCCAAGGAGATGTTAAGCAATACAAAATCAGAATTCGGACCACTAACAGACTGCGATCGCATTTTTCAAAATTTGTATGGTCGACACGATTGGCGCTTGAAGGGTGCCTGCCAGCGTGGTGATTGGTATCGAACTGCGGATCTGCTAGATATGGGTCCCACTTGGGTTATGGATGAGGTGAAGCGGGAGGGATTGCGCGGCCGAGGTGGCAGCGGTTACTATGCGGCCAACAAATGGGAGTTTCGCAAAAGTGCAGAACAAAAGTAAGATACTTATACTCAACTGCGCCGAGGGTGAGCCAGGCACGTGCAAGGATCGGGAAATATTGCGCCACGAGCCGCACAAAATAATTGAGGGCTGTCTACTGGCTGGTTACGCCATGGACTGCGAAAAGTGTATAATTTATGTGCGCAATCGATTCTACAACGAGGCGTCAATCTTCAATTTGCTCTGGCGGAGGCCTATCGCTACGGTCTGATCGGATGCAATGCTTGTGATACGGGCATCAAGTTTGATATACACGTGCAGCGAGGTGATCGTTATTTAACGGGTGAAGAGACGGCTCTAGTTAACTGCCTGATGGGTAAGTTGGGCAGACCACGGAAGCGTCCGCCTTATCTGCATGAGCAGGGCTACTTTGATCATCCGTGCCTGGTTGTCAATACGGAATCTTTGGCAGTTGTGCCAACCATTTTAAGGCGTGGTGCCAAGTGGTTTACGGGACTCGGAAGAAACAAGAATTTTGGCACCAAGCTGTTTAATATAAGCGGTCATGTTTGTGAATCCTTGTACCGTGGAGGAGGAGATGTCCATGCCGTTGCGTGAAATCATTGACAAACACGCAGGTGGAGTTTCCGGCGGCAGGAAGAATCTTTGGGCACTCTTTCCCGGGTGGATTGTCTTCACCACTGGTTGGCAAGTGGCAGCTGAGGATTTGATTATGGATTATGATTCCTTGAAAGCGGCTGGCAGCGAATTCGGTACCGGTGGCATCATTGTAATTAGCAAAGACTGTGATCCGCTCCTCGTCATGCAGCAATCAATTGAGTTCTATATGGAGCAGACGTGCAAACAGTGCACACCCTGTCGCGATGGTGCTATCTTTCTGCCGGAAATCATGAAGAACTTCACCAAAGGTGAATCTGTGCCGCAGTTGATTGACTTTGTTGATGTGATATGCAAGACAATGGTTGGAACGACCATATGTGCCCTCTCCGATAGTCAAGCAAATGTGGCACGTGGTCTTATAACACAATTTGCACCTTATATTGAGGAGCGCATCCAGGCGTTTGCCAAGGACTGCTAAAGTTCATCTCTGTGTGTTTGTGCCAATAAATTGCTTTTGGATTGGATATTGATTGGTTGATTGAGTGGGTGTTAAATGTGTCGGGCCACCTGTTTGCAGCTTAACATTCTTGCCCGTATTTTTATTGAACTTCACGGCATTTGAATGTCGCACGTGGTTCTCGGTAAAAGAATGGCCATGGATAGACTAACAAAATAAACGTGTCTTATCCTGAGAGCCGCATGCAAATGTAACATGTGTTTCAAATGTGGCTTTTTTCGCAAGCGCCATGTTCTTGTTCTAATGCCCTGCCTCGTCGGCGCTTTACGTTATTTATTACATATTTACAACGTGTTGCAAGCTCATGAACGCGATTTTTGCAACGTATGGCTACCGGATGCAAATAATTTGACTTTTAGATATCCTGCAGAAAAGCGTGAAATTTTAATGAAAAATATCTATAGAAGATTGATTTTTAGAGCATTCATCTTTTGAGTCAACCGTTTAGAAAATCATTGATAATAGGGTATACCCATAGCACTGTCGTCTTCTATATCTAGTTTTTAACGCACATGGCCTTTATAGCACTTCCTATACAGGATATTGAAAAGGATGCGGGGCAATAAGCGAAAGTGAATCTTAAATTCAAGTGAGAGCATGAGAGTGGAAATGGCAAAGGACACTTTGGTGACATTAACAAACACCACAGCATTTGTCAGAAGTTGAATGATTGTACTGACACAACCTCAGTCTTATGTGTGTATGTTCGTGTTTATATTTGTGTGTCTATGTGAGGCATGAATATTACTTTGTAGGTTACTATGTTCAATTAATTCTTTTTGATAGCCTTCCATTCAGCCACTAATCAAGTTTCGGCAGCAAAACACATGCAAAGTATTAAGTGGCTCTACTTGTTTCTAGTAAAGCTAGAGACTTTAAACTTTGTGTATGGACGGGACTGATAAAGTGTCAAGATTGAGTGGCTACGCCTAATGGCGGACTGGGGAAATCGATAACTAAAATCGATAAATCCACAAGCCTCCCACATCCTTATGGCTAGATTTACCAAATTTGGCTAGCATTTCGATACCAGCTAGAGTCACAAAATTTGGTAGGGAGATAGCTGGTGGCATCCCACTGTTAGCTGGTGATATCCCACTCAATCTGTAACATTTTTGGAAATATGTGTATTTGAAAGGTGTCCAAGAAACGCGCGCTTACACGGACAAGCTTGCGGACGGGCGGGTAGGCGGACATTGCACAAAACCAATGTACTCTTTTACCTTCGGTATCGTACTGATTTCTACAGTTAAAATTAAAGAATTAAATACGGTCGTTACTAATTTTTATGCAGTTTTCAATTTTAACATTTTTATACTCGTTACCGAAGGTAAAGAGTATATTGGTTTTGTGCAATGTCCGTCATGGTGTCTGTCCGTCTGTCCGTCCGTATGTATGCAAGTTTTTTCCACACCTTTCTATATCTATGGGATAGTAAATTAAAGTGTCAAGATGGGGTTTCTACGATAACTGGGGGGCTGGCAAATCGATAAATTCGATAACCCAAAACCGATAAATCCACATATTTCGCACATCCTTACAGCTAGAAGTACCAAATTTGGTAAGAAGATAGCTATTAGCAACCCCCAAAAAACTGCATCAAATTTTGGAGCCACGCCCCCATTCCGCCCCCAGCCCCCCGCATTTTACAGTCAAAAAAGACTATATCTCCCACAGTTTTTGAGCTATAGCCACCAAATTTGGTGCCAAGATAGATGATGATGACCCCCTAAAAACTGCACCAAAAGTTTGGATGCCACGCCCACCGATACTGCCCTAGCCGCCCCCATCCACCCCAACGCTTCGTCAAAAACGGTAATGCGTGTATCTTCCAGAGTTGTGGAGCTAGAGCCTCCAAATTTGGTGGGAAGATAGCTGGTAACCCCCAAAAATCTGCATCAAAGTTTTGGAGCCACGCCCTCCAATTCGGCCCCCTTTCTCCACTTTTTACAATTTTCGAGCTAGAGTCACCAAATTTGGTATGAAGATAGCAATTGACATTCCACAAAGATCTGCATCAAAAATTTGGATGCCACGCCCACCCATACCACCCCCAACCCCCCTTTTCCCACTTTTTACAAACTTCGAGCTAGATTCACCAAATTTGGTATGTAGATAGCAATTGACATTCCACATAGATCTGCATCAAAATTTGGATGCCTCGCCCACCCATACCGCCCCCAGCCCCCTTTCCCCCACTTTTTACAAACTTCGAGCTAGAGTCACCAAATTTGGTATGTAGATGGCAATTGACATTCCACATAGATCTGCATCAAAAATTTGGATGCCTCGCCCACCTATACCGCCCCCAGCCCCCCTTTCCCCCCTTTTTACAAACTTCGAGCTAGAGTCACCAAATTTGGTATGAAGATAGCAATTACATTTAACAAAGATCTGCAACAAAATTTTGATGCCACGCCCACCCATACCGCCCCCAGCCCCCCTTTCCCTACATTTTACAAACTTTGAGCTAGAGTCACCAAATTCGGAAGGAATATGGCTGGTGGCATCCCCATCTGCATCGGAGAATCTTTAAGGCAGCTTACTTCCCTGTCGCATCCGTACCCCTTTGCAATCAGGCCTCTTTTTACCGGTTTTAATACTGGTATCGAGTATGCCGCAGTCGGTTGCGTCCGACTGCAACGTTTCCACTTGTTAATATAAAGTTTGAGTAGTTATTGTTCAAATCAAAGTTTTACCACATTTTAATACAATCATTTGAAGTAATTTTGGTATAAAAAGAAATTTTTCAATTTGATCACGAAATCACAAATCTGAATTGGAAATTTTTCTTTAATATGCGTTAAATTTTTCGGTGTGAATTATATTTATATATACTTATTAACAATTTATCTAATATATATATTATCAAGTTAATATTCGATAGAAAACCGTAATTTTTATTTTAATAATCTTGTGATTATTAATTTTGTAAATATTGTTATTAATATTATTATGATTAATACCCCTATTTTAACTATTCCATATCGTGTTACAGGTTTGATTTTAGCCCAGAAATAAAATTTGATGTGCTTCTAATAGTCTTAATTAACGGACCTTGCATAAACTATATGTATAATAAATGGAGGAATCAGACTGGGAGATTCAATTTTACAATTTTACATTTAGAGTCTTTTCTGTCTTGACTTGGCAATGCCGTTAGTTATATAAGTAGTTGCATAACTTCCCTGACATTAGGAACCTCAAGATCCCTATTGATGTCCCAGGGCCATGTTGCATATTCGAATTATGATCTTTGAAACGACTGTAATTTTTATACTCGTTACCGAAGGTCAAGAGTATATTGGTTTTGTGCAATGTCCGTCATGGTGTCTGTCCGTCTGTCCGTCCGTATGTGTGCAAGTTTTTTCCACACCCTTCAAACTAGAGACTTGAAACTTTCCAATTCTCTTTACCTATGGGATAGTAAACTAAAGTGTCAAGATGGGGGTTCTACGATAACTTGGGGCTGGCAAATCGATAAATTCGATAACTCAAAACCGATAAGTCCACATATTTCGCACATCCTTACAGCTAGAACTACCAAATTTGGTAAGAAGATATCTACTAGCAATCCCCAAAAAACTGCATCAACAATTTTGGATGCCATGCCCAACCATACCACCCCCAGCCCCCCTTTCCCACTTTTACAAACTGTGAGCTAGAGTCATCAAATTTGGAACGAAGACAGCTGGTGGCATCCCATCTGCATCGGAGAATCTTTAAGGCAGCTTACATCCCTGCCGCATCCGTACCCCTTTGCAATCAAGCCTCTTTTTACCGGTTTTAATACTGGTAACGAGTATACCTCAGTCGGTTGCGTCCGACTGCAACGTTTCCACTTGTTTTTATTAGATTTTGCCGCAATGCCGTACATTTGCAGTGCACATTATTTTTATGGTACTTAGAATGGACTTGTAAATGGTGACTTTGCTGTACAGTGACAGCATATTTCTGGGCGCAAGTAGCCACTCCATCTTTTCAGCTTTAGTCATCACCAACTGTCCAACCTTGGTAGAATGGATTTTGAAATCTGTGGAACAATAACGTGTCGTATTTGCGACGTTGTCTCTCAAAAACTCAAACAATTCACATTGACTTGACGGATTTATGCCAAGTTGGCAACAGCAGGTACATTGCAAATTACCAATGAGAACCACTGAAAGTTCTTTAGTTCTTCTTTATTTATTTAGTTGTTGGCTTTAAGTGTCGTGAACTTTAACGGTTCGCTGGCGGCACTTTTATTGCTTTGATGCGGCTGTTAAAGCGCTTTTAGAGCAAATTTAAATAAGAGATTAACTTAAACATAGATTTTACTTTCATTTCAATACTTTTAAGTACACTTGTGGTTTCTATTCATTGCGGCTTTGGTAGCAACAAAGTGGAAAGTAATGAATACATGTGTTGAATTAGTTTTTAAAGCACCCTCAGACCCTTTTTTCTCTTTCTGTATATATATATATCTTGTGTGTGAGAGTGTGTTTGATCTTATGCTTGTCGTTTGGATGTGTGTTCAAGTTTTCTATTCGTCTCTTCACTCTTCAATATCTTGTTTCTACCACAGCGATTTTTAGTAACTTCTAAAAATTAGCAAATACAGTAATAAGGAAGTATAATTTATTATATATGATATTTAACTGCAACAGTTTATCTAACCGCCTCAGCTTCCGTTTGTAATAGCTGAGCTTCTCCGACTCAAACGCAAAGTTAGAAGGGAGTATGCAAGAACAGGCGATGCCAGAATCCAACAGATTCACAATAGGTTGGCGAATCGCCTACATAAAGTGCTGGCCAGCAGGAAAAGATTCAAATTGACAACCTGTTGGAAAACTTAGGAACTGATGCCTCTACAAACTACTCTCTGTGGAAAATTACCAAATTGTACAAAACCCTGGCCGCTCCGAAATCGGCTATTAGGGATCCTGCAGGCGGCTGGTGTCGCACTAGTCTCGAAAAAACAGAAGTGTTTGCAAATAACCTTGAGCAACGTTTCAGGCCGCACGACTTTGCGTCAGAGAGTCACTGTAGGCAGATTGGGGAGTCACTGGAGACACCTTTCCAAATGGCTTTGCCCACTGACGTTACTCTGGATGAAGTAAAGCAACTGGTGTCTAAGCTGAAACCAAAGAAAGCTCCTGGCGAGGACTTACTTGACAACAAAACCATAAGACTTCTACCAGATCAAGCCCTGCTGTTTTTAGTGTTAATCTTTAATAGCGTTCTACGTGTGGGATACTTTCCTATAGCCTGGAAGTCAGCCAGCATAATAATGATTCTAAAGCCTGGAAACCCCCAACCGATGTGGACTCCTACAGGCCGATCAGTCTTCTCCCTCGCTGGGCAAAATCTTGGAGCGACTGATCCTCAACAGAATGCTCACAATTGAAGCTGTTACCAATGCGATACCCAAATTCCAGTTTGGATTCCGAAGGCAGCACGGCACTCCAGAGCAGCTCCATAGAGCTGTCAACTTTGTGATAGAGGCCCTGGAGAAAAAGAGTACGCGGTCTCTGCCTTCCTGGACATTCAACAAGCTTTCGATAGAGTTTGGCACCCTGGTCTTCTCTACAAAGCCAAGAGTCTTCTAACGCCCCAGCTGTTCCAGATCGTTAAGAGCTTTTGGAAGGGCGCACATTCAAAGTGAGTGCCGATGGGTGGAAGTCCTCCACTAAACTTATTGAAGCGGGCGTTCCTCAAGGCAGTGTGTTGGGACCCACATTGTACTCCATATTCTGTTCGGATATGCCAACTCACACCGCAATCACATCCATCAACGAAGATGATACCCTTGTTGCGACCTACGCTGACGACCAGCGGTGCTCACAAAAAAGCAGTTGTGTGATCCTAGCCAGGGACGCACTACAAGACTATTTGGACGCCTTTCAGGAATGGGCAAAGAACTGGAATGTGTGCATAAACGAAAGTAAATGTGCCAATGTCACATTCACAAACCGAGCGCTGAACTGCCCTGTGGTGTCACTCAATGGTAAAGTGCTAAGCCACTCTCTAGCGCATAAGTATTTAGGTGTCATCCTGGATAGAAGGCTCTCTTTCAAAAAATCATGTCTCATCGCTGCAGCAGTCATTTAGAGCCAAAGTTAAAAGGATGTCTTGGCTTCTATCCTCTAAAAATAAGCTGTCGCTTGATAACAAGGTTAGGATTTATAAGTGCATACTAGCTCCTAGCCTTTTCTATGCCATACAGGTGTATGGTATCGCTGCCAAGTCGCACCTTAACAAGATCCGTGTACTCCAAGCTAAGACACTTAGAACGATATCTGGAGCCCAATGGTATATAAGAAACAGCAACATCGAGCGTGACCTTAAGGTGCCTAAAATAGGTGATAGGATACAAGCGATTGCCAAAAAATACACGGAGAGACTGGGAGCTCATCCTAACAGTCTAGTCAGACGCCTTAATACTGCTTGCCAAAGGGCAAGGAGAAGATTAAAGCGCCACCACTCTCAAGATCTCCTGGACAGGGTCTTGACATAAAGTCCCAGCTACCCTATGCTTATCCCAATTTACCTTTAAAACCCACCTATCCCATATTATTAATTAATTAACATAATTTCGTATGTCATTATGATAAATAATCTTGTTTTGTTTTTAGTTTAATTTCTGATTTGTTTAAGTTGCCCAATAAGGTAGCAGAACACTTGTGTTGTAAAAATTTCATTTAATTTTTAATAAA
>JAEIGR010000320.1:0-12741 GCA_018904305.1 Scaptomyza montana | reverse complement strand
AGTGGCTGTTTTAGTGATAGCAGTAGTGCGGAACACACCGCACACCGCCGAAGGAGGCAACCAGACCACCAGACGAGGATTGGCCAACCCGTCTGGGTGGTCATCATCTTTACTTCATCATCTCTTCAAGTTCGCTTCGAATCCAAGTTTGTGAGTATAATTTTAAAGCTGCCCCCAAATTAATTTATTTGCACCAGCGCAAATTTCGCCCGCGCAAAAAGAAGCGCACACACACAAACCTGCATACAGCCGCCGCCACAGGCACAGTGGGCCACTACACCGCAGCAGCCCCAAAAATATTTATTTATGCGTATAAAAATTTACACCCGTCCCAATATTTATTTCTGCCCCCTTGTTTATTTATCTATTATTATTTAATTTATTATTTATTTATTCTTTATTAAAAATATATATTTATTTATTCTTTCTTCGTTTTCTGTTTAATGTTTAATTTGTTTTTCGTTTATTAGTTTGTGTTTATTTTTCGTTATTATTTATTTAATTTTTTTTTTTTCATTATTATTTTTCTAATATAATTTACGTAACGTAAAAAAAAGAAAGCCAAAATGTTAAATCTTCAATATAAATAAATTATTGTTATTAGTGATTATGTAAACATGTGTGAGTAAAGATTTATGTGTGGTCGGGGTCATTTGGTGTTGTTGTTGTTGTAATATGTTTAGGGAGTTGGTACGAGAATATAAATAGGCCAATTCATAGGTAGAGAAAATAAGGCCGGATCATAACAACTATGTATATCTTTATTTGTCTCTTTGTGTAGTGGCGGCCCGAAATTTATTTGTTTATATATATATTAAGATATCCATATCCACACCAAACTACTTATGCATATCTCAAAATTATTGTAAACAATATCTGTATCCACACCAAACTACTTACGCATATCTCAAACTTATTGTAAACAATATCTGTATTCACACCAACCCAATTATTAATAATTGTAAGCAAATCATCCCAATCACGCCACAAGCGCGAAATTATCCGTATAAACATATTTCGGCTTCAGCATGGAAAGAAGCCAAAACAAAATATAGCCACTTATGGTATATAAACTCGAAGCAAGAACTTTGAGATTCGAGTTTGATTTTAAGTTTAAAACGAGAAAGACGTCTCGCATTCGTATTCTTGTAAAACATAACTGTCAATACTTCAATAAATTAATAAAGTGCTTATTAGTGATAATATAAACGAAAAACAGTGTTTTTATTTTTTTGTCACATTTAATATGCAAAATTATTATTATATATATATATATATTTATACCCTGAGCCCATAAAATGGGTAAAAATGGTATAATGGTTTTTTGCAAAAGTATGTAACAGGCAGAAGGAAGCATCTCCGACCCCATTAAGTATATATATTCTTGATCAGCATCAACAGCCGAGTCGATATAGCCATGTCCGTCTGTCCGTCTGTCCATCTGACCGTCTGTATGAACGCATCGATCTCAGAGACTACAAGAGCTAGAGACTTCAGATTTTGAATATAAGTTCTCCTATACCATAAGCAGAACAAGTTTGCTTCAAATTATCGATAACTATTCTGGTTTCCGATATACACATGGAATCGATAACAAAAAAATATCGAATTTGGAAAATGTAAAAATGAGGGTTGAAATAATGAGTAACGATAGAGCTTTTCTGAAAATTTTGTCCAAATCGGTTGAGAAACACCGGAGATATCGAGCTTAATCGATTGAAGTTAAGTCATTATACCAAAGTCTTATATAAACTTAATTTTTTTTTGCAACTGGGTTCAGGGTATCTTCTAGTCGGGCTCTCCCGACTAGAGCCTTCTTACTTGTTTTTTTTTTTTTTTTATGTGCATATGCAAGTCCAGTGTTTATTAAAAAAGAAATGTAATGGACAAAAGATTTAACAATAAGTAGAGTTTTGTGTTGTTAAGTAAAAATATGTCGGCATTGCGTTTTTGACTACTTTGTATGTATGTCGTACGCTTTGCTCTGTCCGACTGCTGTTTGTATGTAAATAAATTTGTGTTTCAATTTAAATATGTAAATTAAGATGTACGTATATATGTATGTATGTAATAATGCGTATAACTTGTGGATTAGTTATGTTTGGTGGTGTAAATTAATTTTAAATCTATATATATAAAAGAGTTTGTCCTGATGATAATGGAAGAGCCACAGCCTAAACGAAAAGAGCTAGAAGGCTGAAATTTTCACACAATTTTTCCATGCAGGTAGGAGGTGAGCACTAAGAAGGGAATTTTTATTTGGACAACTCCTTCAAGTACCTCCCATAAGATTTGGAGCACTTTTTACCCATTTTAAAAAACAAATTACAATTACAACAAGTACCCATTCCACTACTGTCGCCTGATTGTCGCACAAGCTGAGAGTTTGATCGCGAGCGAGAATACAAAAACAAAACAAATGCGCAGTGAGCCTTCGCGTCGCACAAGCAAAGTCATAAAAAAAGGTTCGTACACTCTCAAAAAAGAAACGGATTTCCGCTTCTTAATGAATAAGTGCATACACAATTGAGTGAACAATGCGCTTGAAAATAATTTTCATAATTTTATGCACGTGTTTCACTTCGCACAGTGCAAATTTTTTTTTTTCAAATTTGTGCGCCTTTGACAATTGATTTACGACCCAAGTAGCGCTTGTTGTTCTTGTAAGTGTTGTTGTTGGGCCCGCACTGCTACTTTTTGTTGGTGTCATTGATTAAAAAAAAAAAACAACAACAACATAACAAAACTTGGTGCGTCTAGAAAAATTTCCCACACCGGAATATGTTATGGGAGTGGATTCGCCTACTTGCTGCTTATATAACTTAGACAAAACGTAACACACTAACATTATTGATATATTATTGATATACAAGCGCGCGAGTTATGTATGATCCCACCAATCATCAACATCCCAGAACCAGATAATTGGGAGCTTATAAAGGCGACATTAAAGCTGAGATACCGACCGGACACGGAGCCGCACCACATATACAGGAGGATTTGCGATTTAAAAGTCAACTCGGTAAGCGAACTTGCCGTAGAAATACAAAACATTAAATATAAGACAGATGAACTAATTGTATATCATAAGAACGATAATTTTATTGATTTAAGTAATGTCGAAAGTTAATTAGTAAACGCAACTAAAGAAATGACACAAGGCACATTGTTAGATAAAATATATGAAGAAAAAGACCCAAGTGTTATATTAAAGAAAATGATGTTACGTAGATACGAAAACAGTTGTATCAGATTTCATTATAGAAAAAATAAGCCTATCAGAAATAACACAGAGGCGAGGCCAAGTAACAAACACCAAGGTAATAATAACCCGAACAATCCCCAACAAAATAACAGAAATTATCAGAATAATAAAAACCCATATAATCAACAACAAAAATATAAAAATAACTATCAACAATATGAGTAGCAACCAAACCAGCAACTAAACACAACTCAGAATGGGAATCAATATTATAGAAATCAACAACAGAATTATAGAAACAACAACTCGGGGCAATACCGACAAAATAACAATCAACAAAATATGAGAACTTACAATTCAGGGCAAAGCCGACAATACCAAAATTATCAGCAAACAGGTTCACAACAAACCAGACAAAATAGGTCAGGGAACCCAGAGCCTATGGAAGTAGACAATATAGAATCAGAGCAAAGCAAAGAATAACCAACAATACCGTAACGAAACTAACGATAATGATCACCATAACCAAAACGACGATAGACCAAAAAATCTAACCGAAGACTACTATGAACAGGCTGAGGTGAACAATTCCGTTTTTTTTAACGAAGCAGCCTCGGAATGCCTACCACTAATGACATTAAACATTGACGGACAGAAAAATATAGCACTAATAGATACAGGTGCCACCTGAGTTTGGTGAACAACCAAATTGACGGGTATAAGAAAATGAGACTAAACAGACCCATACAATACAGTACAATAAACGGCAAAGACACAATAGAATACGAAATTCATACAACAGCACCGACAGAATTCAAATTACCAAGTAATGCAAGAGTACGCTGGAAATTAGCTCCATTAAAAGGAAGAAAATATAATTTCATTATAGGAATAGATCTAGAGATGGGCATGGGCCTCCTTTTAAAGGCACGGCACGGCCCAAGCACGGCTGGTGAAAACTCCCAAACGGCCCAACACGGAATTTTTTTTTAGAGGCACGGCACGGGCACGGACTAACACGGGCGCTTTTAATCGAAAAATTTTTTAACCCAATTTTTGTGTTATTTTTGAGTATTTTATTAATGTTATTTAATAAATTCAAACATTTTCAATGCCTTACATTTTATTGCATGTTTTTATGTAAAAATAAGATTTTATCTAAATTACTACTGGTAAGTCGCGTTCTTTTTTCATTTAAAATGATGCCAGACGTTGAAAAAAAAACGTTCGCTCGTTGCCGAACTCACTGGGATACTTAAAATATTTCTGGGCCAAAACTTTTAAGATCTTTGTTTTGTTTCCAGAAATCTAAAACATTCGTGTCACAAGACACAGTCATAAATATTTATCAATTTCGAGTTCTTCAGAACTTTTTCAATTTTCTCTTTTTTGAACAATTTAAGTCCATGAACTTGGAAAACGCATTAGCATTTGTTGCGATCGCTTGTTTTTCAGGGAGACTGCTGTTACGCCTCCGCTTGCTATGAATATCAACTATCATGGCTTTTACTGTTGCCCTTACCCTTTTTCGAAAAAAAAATTTTTTTATACGGGGTTCTTCCCCCTTTTTTTTTTTCGTTCCAAAATTTTTTTTTAAGGGGGATTCAAAATAAGCCAACTAAGTGGACGGCAGATGGAGAAAATCTGGTTTCTAAGCCTTTTAATATTTGATTTTGAACTCCTGAACAATTGTAGAGTCAAAAATTGCTGAGCAATTTTCAACCAACTTCTGAAAAAACAAGGGGTAAATATGCATAGTTGGCTCTTTGTCACTGCTTAATTTTTCAGAGCACTCCTTAAAATCTTTAAGAAAAGTAATCAGGTTTTCGAAGTAAGGTAAAATCTAAATTTGCAATGCGGCTGAGCTCGTTTTAGCCAATAATAAGCTTTTTACTTCTTCTTGGACTTCAAAAATGCTGTGTAACATAATATACGTGGAATTCCAACAGAGTTCATGCATCCTGTTTCAAAGTTTTCGACAACTTGCTGTTGAGCCCGACTGGCTTAAAATATTGAACAAGTTTTGCGCATTCTACCAAAGTTAAGAATTTCTAAAGATGGATGTTTTCAATAATATCGTCCATAACTAAATTCAAAGTTGTGACACGCACACGCAAGTCGCTTATAAGGCTTCAAAGCACAAACAATTTTTTCCATTATCGGTCACAAAAACAGAAGAGCCTAACTTATCTATTAAATTAAATTCATCTAAAATGCTTTTAATATTATCAATAATGTTCTGTCCGGTTTTTTTTATCTTCTAAGAACTCTCACTCCCTAACAACGCAACTTTAAGTTCAAATCTTTGTTAATGTAATGTCCACTTAATGAAATAAAACTTCTCTGGGTGTATTCGTCGGTCCACATATCTGTAGTAAACGCAAGATGCTCATCTCTTAAATTTTCCTTTAGTTGTTCTTTAATTTTAAAGTATTCATCCGTCATAACTCTCGTTGTCAACTTCTTCCGGGATACAACCAAGCTTGCAAAGGTTTGATGGCCATAGTTTGCGCCAATATCAATTAATGACTGGGCATACTCCCGAAAGCCTTCACCTAAATTACACAATATGTAAAATGTATATATGGTATATGCATTTAAAAATTAACTAGATAATAACTACAGTCTGCCACACCTAACGCATGCAAATCTTTTTGCAACTAAGCCAAAGTTGCTTACGCTAGAGTATCCAAAACGTTGTCCGGCACTGTTTTTTTTTGAAAACTGCAAGATCGAGGGCTGGTTGCTGGTCGGTTCTTTTGATTGTTTAACACATTTGTGTCGGTTTAGTGATCCCGAGCCAGTTTTATGGGTGTATGCCAAAATGGTCTTGCATTCATTGCAACACACAAAGTCTTGATTTTCCTGGTTATATTGAATTAATTGGAATTTATTCCACACACTACTTTTGGCATCTTTTTTGTTCACCAAGTTTATTTTGGGATCTTTTGCTTTTAAAGCTCTTTGCAAATATTCTTTGTTCATTTGCTTTCAACAATGTGGCGTCACTTCTTTATTGCAATAGCACAGTTCATGCCGGGTTTGCATCAATCGTGCTATCGATGTTATTAGTATTGATACGATATATCGATAAATCCTACAGCTCAAGCTGACAAACAAGCGATAAAACTAGCTTTTCGATTTCACCATATCTATATTTAAAATCCTGACAGTGGTTCTTTCTGTACCGTGCTTTCCGTGCCTGCCGTGCCTACCGTGCCTACCGTGTCTCTAGACTTTGACACTGTAAAACACGGCAATTTTTCGTAGGGGGCCCAACACGGCCCAACACGGAATTTTTTTAAAAAGGCACGGCACGGCACGGGCACGGCACGGCCCATGCCCATCTCTAAATAGATCTATTGAATTTTTTAAACGCATTTATAAACATAGAAAAAAATTTTAACATTGAATCATAGACCCCTTTTACACGATGAAGTTTTTTCATGAAGTTTTTTTTCATACTGTTTTAAAACATCTTCGCAAATCTGGTCGCATTTACACGATGAAGTTTTTTCATGCAGCATTTTCTTTGTAAATGCAACTCTGATTTAAATTTATGGTCGATAAACATATATTTTTGCCATCGATTGTATTATTTGTTAACATATAATTGATTTAAGAAGTAACAAGTAAATAAAATAAATTCAGTGAACATTACTTTTAATAATTTCTTAAGCAAAACAATGTATTTACTATTGGCGCTAATATTTGCTTGTGCGATATTTCGTATCGATAACTTTATTATGCACATCAAACACTGTGCAACTCTGTGTTTACATGCAATCGGAATAAGGCAAAGCAAAATGAGAAAAATAAATCATTGCTTCAAAAGTCATGAAGCATTGCTTGCAGCTGTGACCCCTCTACTCCCTTTGCCTACAAACGAATGCTTCAGACGCAAAAACTTCATCGTGTAAAAGGGGTCATAGAGAAAACAATATAATAAATAACTCATATCAATTTGACGAAATTTGTACATTAGAAAATAATGTAGGAAAATTCGACAGCTTGCAACTAGGACACTTAAACGCAGAAGAATTAAGAGAAGTTAAAAAAATAGTCGAACGATACAGTAAATTATTTTTCAAAGAAGGAGAACAACTAACTAGCACAACAGAAATAGAACATGAAATACGACCGAAGACAGAGGAACAACTTAATTCAAAATTATATAGATATCCACCTCAGCATGAGGAGGAGGTTAGAAGACAAATAAAAGAGATGGAAGAACAGGGAATAATTAGAAAAAGTAACTCAAGATATTCGAGTCCATTAATAGTTAAACAAAAGAAACTCGATAATTCGGGAAAGAAAAAGTTTCGAATAGTGGTAGACTATAGAAAATTGAACGAATTAACCATTGACGACAAATTCCCCATACCTAACATTGAATCAATCCTTGACAAACTCGGAAGAGCACAATATTTCACGACACTAGATTTAGCCAAGGGCTATCACCAAATATTAGTAAGGGAGGAAGATAGGGCTATACGAATTCATAAGAGTGCCTTTTTGGGTTAAAAAATGCACCCGCAACATTCCAAAGGCTTATGAACGACATTTTAAGAGATCACATTAATAAAAAATGTGTTGTATATCTAGATGATATACTTATTTTCAGCACATCGCTACAAGAACATATGCAAGCTATAAAAGAAATATTTGAAATTTTAGAAAAAAAGAATTTGAAAATTCAGATCGACAAGTGTAATTTCATGAGGCGAGAAACAGAATTTTTAGGGCACATCCCTAACAAAAGAGGGTACAAAACCAAATCCCAATAAAATAGCCATCATAGAGAAACTACTGTTACCGAAACGGGATATTATAGAAAGTTTATCAAAGACTACGCTAAAGTAGCACAACCAATTACTAAATACCTTAGAAAAGACGCAAAGGTTAATACTAAAGACCCAACTTATATAGAAGCATTCGAGAAATTAAAAAATCTCATTAGCTCACAATATTGAGATACCCTAACTTTGAAAAAAACTTCACGTTGACAACCGATGCATCGAATTACGCTATTGGAGCGGTCTTGTCCCAAGAAGGACACCCAATTTGTTATGCATCTAGAACGTTAAATAGGCATGAGAAAAATTACTCTGCAATAGATAAAGAATTTTTGGCAATATTGTGGAGTGTAACTTATTTTAGACCTTACCTCTATGGTAGAAAATTTAAAATTCTAACAGACCACCAACCTATAAAATTTTTGCATTCAAAATATAAAGGGAAAGACATTTCACCCAGACATCAAAGATGGTTACTTAAATTAGGTGAATACCAGTTTACTATAGATTATTTAAAAGGAAAAGAAAACAAAGTAGCCGATTTCTTAAGCAGATTAGAAGAAGACGATTATTCAGGAAATAATAAAGATGAGGAACAATACGATACAAACGACAACATATCGGACATAAATATGATAGCAAATATAGAAGACGAAGAAGATAACATGTCAGTAGAAACAGTGCATTCAGCAGAAGAAAATTTACAGGATCATTTTCCAATAAAAGAAGAAATAGTAAACAAATATAAGACGCAGATTATAATCAGTAATTCAAAAACAGAAGAGTATAAAACAATTCATGGAAAAAGAATAATTTTCATAGCAGAATATGATTTTCCAACTATGGAAGAAATTTTCCTTAGATACATAAGAAAAGGAAAAATAGGTATTTTCTCAGAATTGTCTTATCACAAGTATAATAAAGTGCAGGAAAAATTAATCAAGTTATATTCGAACGACAAATAGTTAGAATTCGTCAAATGAAGAATACACATTTTTTAACCGTTGTAGATAAATTTTCCAAATTCGCAGCAGCATATCCATTAAATGGCAGGAATCATACGACTATAGTAGAACAGTTAGAAGAACATTTTACGAAAATAGGAAGACCAAATAAAATTGTTGCTGACAATGAATTTAATTCACTCAGAATTAAAGAACTATTAATCCAAGAAAAAATTGAACTACATTTGACAAAACCGAATAGCCACACAGGTAATGCTGATGTGGAAAGATTTCATAATTCATTAGCAGAAAAGTTTAGAATAATTTATAAAACAGAAGCAGGAAAAATGTCCATAAAACAGATTTTGCAAAGAGCAGTTAGAAATTATAACGATAGATATCTCACAACTATCAAATGTACACCCAATGAAGCCCAAAATAATAAAGTAGAATTGAAAAAAATTAAAGAAAATATAGACAAGTCGAAAGAAAAAATGCTAAAGTTAAGAAACAAAACAAGAGAAAATTATGAAGAGAAACGGGAAGAGCTGTTCATAAAGAATTATAAGGCAGTTAGGCACAAGGAGGCACCAAAATTTAAAAAATCGAAACTACAAAATATTGACCCGGCTAATATTAAAAGACCGTATAAATTTACAGAAAACGCTACTGACGACAGTAATAATACTGATGACAATGACGACGATATCGGGAGCATTGATAACACAACAAATACTTGACGAAGACGGGTATGCTCAAATACCAATGAAACAGCAGGAAATAGTTACAGCGACGGATATAATAGTCCATCTAATAAATCTAAAAGACATTGAAAATATTTTAAACGAAATGAAAAAGAATATAGAATTAATAAATAGCGACAATAAACACATATTACAAACACAAATAACAGACGCAAGAACTAAACTTAACAGACTGTACGGAAACCAGACACGTAAAAAGAGAGGATTGTTTAACATAGGAGGTAGCGCAGCAAAATGGCTGTTCGGGACAATGGACGAAGAAGACAGAAAAACAATAGAAACACATTTGACGACTTTCAAAGACAAAGTACAAGAGACAAACGACTCTTTAACTAAACAAATTTACATAAATACATACTTTAACGAGACGATGAAATACATAGAACAGATAATAAAGTCAGACAGAATAGAAATTGAAAACCAACTTAATGCAATAGGTAAATATGAGAATAGCAGATATCAAGAAAACTTATATTTTGACCAACAAATAAAAATTCAAATGATAACAGATAAAATAGAACATTTACAAGACAATGTTGTTGCAGCTAGGTATAACTTATTACACCCAAACATACTAACAAATAATGAAATAACAATATATAAAATTAACTTCAACAAACTAAATAGTATCAAATTAGCAACAGCAATATTTAAAAATAACTTCTTAATATTTGAAATAGAAATACCAAAAATTTTGTAACAATGAAAATTCTTCAAATAATTCCAATACCCAATAAAGAAGATTTTGAAATTGATTATAAGTCAGAAATGATATTTACGAATAACAATATAACATACACATATGAAAAAAACCAGAAGCTAAAAAAGAAATGAAAATAAGTAAACATTGTATATATAAGAAAAATTGTAAACTAATAAAAAAAAAAAAGAATTGGAAATTTTAGAGTTAGATGAAGAAACATTAGTAATTAAGAATGCAAATAACATAACACTGAAGCAAAATTGTAGCAATAAAGAAGTTAAAATCGAAAATAATGTACTAATTCAGTTTGCGAATTGCACAATTAACATTGAAAGTAATAACTTCACTAATATATATGAAAACAAGTGGAAGCGTTGCAGTCGGACGCAACCGACTGCGGCATACTCTATACCAGTATTAAAACCGGTAAAAAGAGGCCTGATTGCAAAGGGGTACGGATGCGGCAGGGGTGTACGCTGCCTTAAAGATTCTCCGATACAGATGGGGATGCCACCAGCTATATTCCTTCCAAATTTGGTGACTCTAGCTCAAAGTTTGTAAAATGAAGGGAAAGGGGGGCTGGGGGCGGTATGGGTAGTTTTGGCATCAAAATTTTTGTTGCAGATCTTTGTGAAATGTCAATTGCTATCTTCATACCAAATTTGGTGACTCTAGCTCGAAATTTGTAAGTTTGTTGGGAAAGGGGGGCTGGGGGCGGTATGGGTGGGCGAGGCATCCAAATTTTTGATGCAGGTCTATGTGGAATGTCAATTGCTATCTACATACCAAATTTGGTGACTCTAGCTCGAACTTTGTAAAAAGTGGGGCAAGGGGGGCTGGGGGCGGTATGGGTGGGCGTGGCATCAAAAGTTTTGATGCAGATCTTTGTGAAATATCAATTGCTATCTTCATACCAAATTTGGTGACTCTAGCTCGTAATTTGTAAAAAGTGGGGAAAGGGGGGCTGGGGGCGGTATGGGTGGTAGTGGCATACAAATTTTTGATGCAGATCTTTGTGGAATGTCAATTGCTATCTTCATACCAAATTTGGTGGCTCTAGCTCCACAACTCTGGAAGATACACGCATTCCCGTTTTTGACGAAGCGTTGGGGTGGATGGGGGCGGCTAGGGCAGTATCGGTGGGCGTGGCATCCAAACTTTTGATGCCGTTTTTGGGGGGTCATTATCACCTATCTTGGCACCAAATTTGGTGGCTATAGCTCTAAAACTGTGGGAGATATATGATTTTTTGACTTTAAAATGCGGGGAGGCTGGGGGCGGAATGGGTGGGCGTGGCTCCAAAATTTTTGATGCAGTTTTTTGGGGGTTGCTAGTAGCAATCTTCTTACCAAATTTGGTAGTTCTAGCTGTAAGGATGTGCGAAATATGTGGATTTATCGGTTTTGAGTTATCGAATTTATCGATTTGCCAGTCCCCGAGTTATTGTAGAACCCCCATCTTGACACTTTAATTTACTATCCCATAGATAAAGAGAATTGGAAAGTTTCAAGTCTCTATCTTGAAGGGTGTGGAAAAAAGTTGCGAACATACAGACGGACGGACGGACGGACACCATGACGGACATTGCACAAACCCAATATACTCTTTACTTTCGGTATCGAGTATAAAAATTTAAACACACATAAAGATATAACATATTTTTGGAATACAGCTATAGCAATATTAATAATTATTCTGATTGCAATTATCATATTGAAACACAAGAAAATAAAAATGCATTTAAATAATAGTAGAATTCAGGAGAATTCTTATCTAAAAGGGGGAGAAGTTATGTATGATCCCACCAGTAAGAATGTTGAAAATAATAACATAAGTATGAAAGTGCAAGAGTTATTGAACTCTTTAAATTCCTAATAAGTCATAAGTCCAAGCAGAACAATAACAGGAAATGCAAGCATTGCCTATTTGGCAATAACAGGAAATGAACCTGCACACGCCAATGAGTTGGTCAATAGCCAGACATTTGTATCAACAATTATATTAAGATAGAATTAAGCTTTCATGTAAACCAATTTAAATAAGGAAGTTTAGTTTTGATTCTCACCGCAAAAAGTAACAGTCGTGTTTCTTTTTGTGAAGTGGTATTTTTATTGAACCGCGATTAACATTACAAATTTCGCGTGTTGCTCTTATGATAATCAGATAATTTGAAATCTCGCTCCGATCATGCTCCTTTGTTGTTGCTCATTTACGTTCACTCTCTATTTTATGTGCGCGGTTTGCATGTCAATCATAAAGTTTAATAACCCTACCTCCTCAGCACACACACTAAATTAAAGCTAAAGGCAATATACAACTCACTAATTTA
>JAEIGR010000328.1:0-10534 GCA_018904305.1 Scaptomyza montana | reverse complement strand
TTCTCCCGATGCAGATAGGGATGCCACCAGCTATATTCCTTCCCGAATTGGTGACTCATAAAGTTTGTAAAAGGTGGGGAAAGGGGGCGGGGGGCGGTATGGGTGGGCGTGGCATCAAATTTTTTGTTGCAAGATCTTTCTGAAATGTCAATTGCTATGCTGCATACCAAATTTGGTGGCTCTAGCTCGAAGTTTGTGAAAATTGGGAAAAGGGGGCTGGGGGCGGTATAGGTGGGCCGAGGCATCCAAATGCTTGATGCAGATCTATGAGGAATGTCAATTGCTATCTACATACCAAATTTGGTGACTCTAGCCTGAAGTTTGTAAAAAGGTGGGGCAAGGGGGGCTGGGGGCGGTATGGGTGGGCTGAGGCATCCAAATTTTTGATGCAGATCTCATGTGGAATGTCAATTGCTATCTACATACCAAATTTGGTGAATCTAGCTCGAAGTTTGTAAAAAGTGGGGAAAGGGGGGCGGGGGGCGGTATGGGTGGGCGTGGCATCCAAATTTGTGATGCAGATCTTTGTGGAATGTCAATTGCTATCTTCATACCAAATTTGGTGACTCTAGCTCGAAAATTGTAAAAAGTGGGGAAAGGGGGGCGAAATGGAGGGCGTGGCTCCAAAACTTTGATGCAGTTTTTGGGGGTCGTTAACAGCTATCTTCCCAAATTTGGGGCTCTAGCTCCGCAACTCTGGAAGATACACGCATTCCCTTTTGACGAAGCGTTGGGGTGGATGGGGGCGGCTAGGGCAGTATTGGTGGGCGTGGCATCAAACTTTTGGTGCAGTTTTTAGAGGGTCATCATCACCTATCTTGGCACCAAATTTGGTGGCCATAGCTCAAAAAGTGTGGGAGATATAGCCATTTCTGATTTCAAAATGCGGGGCTGGGGGCGTAATGGGTGGGCGTGGCTCCAAAACTTTGATGCAGTTTTTTTGGGGGTCGTTAACAGCTATCTTCCCACCAAATTTGGAGGCTCTAGCTCCACAACTCTGGAAGATACACGCATTCCCGTTTTTGACGAAGCGTTGGGGTGGATGGGGGCGGCTAGGGCAGTATTGGTGGGCGTGGCATCCAAACTTTTGGTGCAGTTTTGAGGGGTCATCATCACCTATCTTGGCACCAAATTTGGTGGCTATAGCTCAAAAACTGTGGGAGATATAGTCTTTTTGACTTTAAAATGCGGGGGGCTGGGGGCGGAATAGGGGGCGTGGCTCCAAAATTTTTGATGCAGTTTTTTGGGGGTTGCTAATAGCTATCTTCTTACCAAATTTGGTACTTCTAGCTGTAAGGATGTGCGAAATATGTGGATTTATCGGTTTTGGGTTATCGAATTTATCGATTTGCCAGCCCCCAGTTATCGTAGAACCCCATCTTGACACTTTAATTTACTATCCCATAGATAAAGAGAATTGGAAAGTTTCAAGTCTCTAGCTTGAAGGGTGTGGAAAAAACTTGCAACCATACAGACGGACAGACGGACAGACGGACAGACACCATGACGGACATTGCACAAAACCAATATACTCTTTACCTTCGGTATCGAGTATAAAATTCCGTTCTCGCTAGTGCAAAATCAAGAACATCCGTTGACAATAACTGCCTAAGCACGGATTTTCTTGATATGAGAACGGTTTTCTTAAATTAAGAACGGAATTTTTTAAGACCGAAAAGAACGACATGTTCTTGAAACTTTCTTATTGGTTCTTAATTTAAGAACAATTTGTGCTTGAATTTGGAGTTGCATTGGTTGTTATTTTAAAAAAATTTTAATGTTTATGACACTTTGAAACCAGTATCATAACGCTAATGGGTGTAATTCAAGTATATACAAAATTGTTATTAAACTTATTGCGGCTGTGGTGAGACATTTTAAGTATTTCACTGTATAGCTGATTTTTGTTAATAGTTAATAACTTTACCACATAACTTTAATATGCTAGAGAAATATTTTAAATATAAATTAAATTCATTTGTTTATTGTTTTCTTACCGATAATGAAACTTCGATGCCTTTGCCGAGATTCGAACCTGTGACCTCCCGACTACCACGCTCACGCCTTAGCTATTGCGCCGTTGCCGAACTTATTTCGTTCGTAGTAAAGTTTAATGTTAACCAATCAAACTTCGGCTCAGCTTCGGGTGATAAATGCGTTCATATTTTATGAACAGTGTTCTTAGTTTGGTACAAATAAAAAGAACCAAATTGGTTCCATTTGTACCAAATTAAGAACCAATGTTCTTATAATGGACCAATATCAACACACTGTTCATAAATCAAGAAAGTCTTAAGAACAAAATCAACATTAAGAACATGTTTTAAGAACGCCGTTCGTATTTTAATACCAAAAAATCATGAACGAAAATTCTGAATAATTAAAAACATTTGTTCTTATTTTTTTTATCTGTGTAGGTATGAGCGTAATAAGGAATCGGCTGTGGCTGTAAAACTATATAGCTTCTTCAGTCGTTTTTAAACAGGTGTCGAGTATATCGCAGTCGGTTGCGTCCGACTGCAACGTTTCCACCTGTGTTTTCTTTGACCTGTACGTGAATATGTGCGTTTACACGTGTAGCAAATTACAATGGACGCATAACAATTATCTTGGCATTGATTGACCTGCCACAATAATAAAGTGTGCAGAATATTATTTATAATAATTGATTTAAATAAATTTAAACTGCTCTTGATAACGGGTGGATCCATGCATAAAGCGACCCTGCTCCCTCCCGACCGACCAAGTGGCTCACCGCATAGCTTACGGTTACGAAGATCGCGATCATGAAGACAGGTGACACAAGACTATTTTTTTAAGAGAGCAAGGAGGAGCAGCGCTATGTATTAAGTGGAAAGATCGCTATAGATTGAGCATAAGATCCAAAAGGGTGGTGGATAGCAAAATTAGAATAACAATTTTTAAGAGAAAAACATAGTGGCGCATAGTTAATTTTGGCTATGCCAAGACTATGATACCCTTCACACAGCCAAATCAATGCACCCCCTCTTATGTTTCTGTGCAGTTGTTGGTAATTTTTCGCTAATATTTTTACTCTTGAGCGTCATTTACTTGTTCGTGTGCAACAACAACAATTTGACATGTAGGTACTTGAAAGTGCACGACAGAGACAACAATTGATAGTACAATAAGGTAAATTTGTATGGTGGCTATGTCGTAGAATGCTCCGATCGAAATGAAATTTCATAGTGAACAAACCCGACATGATCTAAGCAATCTGTGAAAGTTTCATCAAGATCGGTTCAGCAGTTTGGCCGCAAATCGTGTTGATATGGTAAATTTGTATGGTGGCTATGTCGTAGAATGCTCCGATCGGGATGAAATTTCATAGTGAACAAACCCGACATGATCTAAGCAATCTGTGAAAGTTTCATCAAGATCGGTTTAGCAGTTTGGCCGGAAATCGTGTTGATATGGTAAATTTATATGGTGGCTATATCGTAGAATGCTCCGATCGGGATGAAATTTCATAGTGAACAAACCCGACATGATCTAAGCAATCTGTGAAAGTTTCATCAAGATCGGTTCAGCAGTTTGGCCGGAAATCGTGTTGAAACAGACAGACGGACAGACGGACAGACGGACGGACAGACGGAAATCAATTCCTGAGCTCGTCCTGATCATTTTGATATATAGTTTATGGGGTCTCCCATCATTCCTTTAAGGTGTTACAGATTCATGACAAAGTCAATATACCCTGATTCACATGTGAAGGGTATAAACACTGAATGATCAACCAACCTACACAATCATTAAATGAATAGGAGACTTGAAACTTTCCAATTCTCTTTATCTATGGGATAGTAAATTAAAGTGTCAAGATGGGGGTTCTACGATAACTGGGGGGCTGGCAAATCGATAAATTCGATAACTCAAAACCGATAAATCCACATATTTCGCACATCCTTACAGCTAGAACTACCAAATTTGGTAAGAAGATAGCTACTAGCAACCCCCAAAAAACTGCATCAAAAATTTTGGAGCCACGCCCCCCATTCCGCCCCCAGCCACCCCGCATTTTAAAGTCAAAAACGCCTATATCTCCCACAGTTTTTGAGCTATAGCCACCAGATTTGGTGCCAAGATAGGTGATGATGACCCCCTAAAAACTGCATCAAAAGTTTGGATGCCACGCCCACCGATACCGCCCTAGCCATCCCCATCCACCCCAACGCTTCGTCAAAAACGGGAATGCGTGTATCTTCCAGAGTTGTGGAGCTAGAGCCACCAAATTTGGTAGGAAGATAGCTGGCAACGCACCATTCACCCATGATCTAGAGTCACCAAATTTGGTATAAAGATAGCAATTGACATTCCACAAAGATTTGCATCAAAAATTTGGATGCCACGCCCACCCATACCACCCCCAGCCCCCCTTTCCCCACTTTTTACAAATATCGAGCTAGAGTCACCAAATTTGGTATGAAGATAGCAATTGACATTCCACAAAGATCTGCATCACAAATTTGGATGCCACGCCCACCCATACCGCCCCCAGCCCCTCTTTCCCCACTTATAACAAATTTCGAGCTAGAGTCACCAAATTTGGTATGAAGATAGCAATTGATATTTCACAAAGATCTGCATCAAAAATTTTGATGCCACATTTACCCATACCGCCCCCAGCCCCCTTTCCCTACATTTTACAAACTTTGAGCTAGAGTCACCAAATTTGGAAGGAATATAGCTGGTGCCATCCCCATCTGCATCGGAGAATCTTTAAGGCAGCGTACACCCCTGCCGCATCCGTACCCCTTTGCAATGTGGCCTCTTTTTACCGGTTTTAATACTGGTATCGAGTATGCCGCAGTCGGTTGCGTCCGACTGCAACGTTTCCACTTGTTTATATTTAAAAATTGTGTTATTTTATTTTTTTCCTATATGTTACTAGATTTTACTTTTAAACCATTTTACGTTAACGAAGTTATTTTACCTACATTACAAAGTTCCCCAAAAATGTCACGCATTACAACAACAACCATATCAGCGCTCACCTGCGCAGCAGTGTGCGAGGATCTGGGTGTTTTGTGCTGTTTTGGGGGTCATCATCACTATTTAAAAAAAATCACACTTATTTAATACTTTTTCTTGACGAGAACTTACAGCCATTCCCTGCTGAAAGGCCTTTCGGAGAGCTGTACGTATCTTCTGGATGCGGGTTTTAAATTGTCTTGATTTTGTTGGGGGTCTTGCGTGGATTTGATTTTTGTTCATTTTCTATTGCTCCACAAGTTTTTATTTAAATGGCCTTTGCTGTGAAGCGTATAATTAGGTGGATGGGTTACACTTTAATGTCTTTAACATTTTATGCACTAAGTTCTTTTGTTTTTTTTTTTTTTTTTATCATCACTCTACCTTGGCACCATTGCTGGTATAGTTTTTCACTTAAATTGTGGATGATTTTGGTTTTTTAGACTCTAAAAAGGAGTATAGTTGGTTTTGGCATGTCCGTAAAGGAGTCTGTCCGGGTCTGTCCAACTTTTGTGATGCAAGTTTTTCGGGCCCTTGCTAAGCTAGAGACTTGACTTACCAAATTCGGTATTTCTAGCTATGGGATAGTAAATGTAAAGTGTCAAGATGGGGATCTATCGGTTTGGGGCTATCGAATCGATCGATTCGCTAGCTCCCAGATATCGATAAATCCGCATATTTCGACACTTTAATCCTTACTAGCCCATAGATCAACAGAATTTGATAAGTTTCAAGTCTCTAGCAAGGGCGCGGAAAAATGTTGCGAACAAACAGATGGACAGACGGCCAGACGGACGCCACCATTCCGACCCCAGACCCCCTCCGCTTTTAAAGTCAAAAACGCCTATATCTCCCACAGTTTTTGAGCTATAGCCACCAAATTTGGTGCCAAGATAGGTGATGACCCCCAAAAACTGCATCAAAAGTTTGGATGCCACGCCTACCAATACTGCCCTAGCCGCCCCCATCCACCCCAACGCTTCGTCAAAAACGGGAATGCGTGCATCTTCCAGAGTTGTGGAGCTAGAGCCTCCAAATTTGGTAGGAAGATAGCTGGTAACGACCCCAAAAATCTGCATCAAAGTTTGGAGCCACGCCCACCCATTACGCCCCCCTGCCCCACCTTTTGAAAAAAATGGCTTTATCTCAGTTTTGAGCAGCCACCAAATTTGGTGCGAAGATAGCAATGATGACCCCCAACATAAACTGCAGCAAAAAGTTTGGATGCCACGCCCACCCATAAGGCCCAAGCCCCCTTTCCCTTCGTCAAAAAGCCTGTATCTTCCAAAGTTGTGAGCTAGAGCCACCAAATTTGGTAGGAAGATAGCAATTGAAACGTTACCCCCAAAGATCTGCATCAAAGTTTTGGAGCCACGCCCTCCATAACCCAAGCCCCCTTTCCCCACTTTTTACAAACTTTGAGCTAGAGTCACCAAATTTGGTATGAAGATAGCAATTGACATTCCATAAAGATCTGCAGCAAAAATTTGGATGCCACGCCCACCCATTCCGCCCCCCTTTCCCCACTTATTACAAACAGAACTTACAAATTTGGTTGAGATAGCAGTCGACTCAAGATCTGCGTAAAAAATTTTGATGCCACAACTAGCCATACCGCCCCATCCCCCCCCCATTCCCTACCTTTACAAACTGGGCTAGAGTCGGAAAATTTGTGAGGCAGCTGGGCATCCCCATGCCGCATCCCCTTTAAGGCAGTCAGGCATCTTTTTACCGGTTTTAATACAGGTATCGAGTATGCCACAGTCGGTTGCGTCCGACTGCAAAGTTTCCTCTTGTTTTTCACTTATATTGCCGATTTTTTTGTTTAACTTGTTTCTTTAAAACTTGTTTCTAACTAGATTTACATTAAGAATTTATTATGCTCTTTTAGAGCATTTTTCTTCACCAGCGATTAATTTTGTTGAAGTGGGCTTTTGTTGGTTTTTTTTCCTCCGGGGCGTTAGGTTCCTGCGCAGACGAGGGGTTGAAACGTGGGGCTCAAAGGCTACCCAATGCGGAGTCGGTGCTCCGCCAGCGTCGCAGCTTGAACTGATCTCGACTATTTTGTGAGGCTTTTGGGTACCCGCAGCAGAGTAAATCTTCCAAATCCAAAAAAACCACTGCCGTCTCCACCCCGAACACGGTATGCTTTAGCAGCAGCGGTATAACTCGTGCGGGACTGGATGACGGCGAATTACGGCTCTCTTGGGGAGACAATGCCTAAAGTGAAGTTAAAAATTAGAATTTTTTTTTCTTTTTTAAATATTTTCACGACCACGTACCAGATTTGTTTTTTTTCCCGGTCGAATTCACTATTGCTAGCCGATGATGGTGACGGATTTAGTTCAGGCTCTGACTTTTGCCTTTCCGCACATGTGCAATTTTAAGCACAATTTTGGCCACCGAATTGGGGCAACTCGCGGCGTACAGAAAAGTTTTTGCAGAAGGTTATCTTCATGCACGCGTGGGTTTTTATACGCCGGCAGAGCTTTATGCAGCTGCTGTCAGCGTGCACGTCGGCGCGTTAAGTGCATGCTCACACGACACAAAGCTGGCAGCTATGAAAAAAAACAACCGTGTTGCCGCGTACGTTTGAATTTGCTAAACGACCGTTACACCACCCGATAATATCCCACCGTTGGACTGAATATTAGCTCCCGCTAGACACGTTTAGACACGTATGTCTTTGGCATGAAAAAAGTTCCGATTTCTTTCCCTTGCAAATTCTCTAAAATATAAAAACAATTACCAACCTTTCTTTTATACGGCATTTACTGGGGAGCGAGTTTCGCGTTTACATTTTTAGTAAAGTTACTAGAGTGCAAAATTACGGCAAAATACTTCTTGACCTTCCTTGAAGACAACCGGTTTGGAACGGAGATTATATTGGTTCCCATTGCGTTCCCATGAGTAATCATATCAATGCCGAAGAGCGCACGATATGGGGAACATCCGAGTGGACTGGTGAAGCGTCGATCTTAAAGAACATGAAATGCTTGTCAAATGAACATCCTACTCAGTTTGATCGTTCTTTATATAAGATCGCACTGCAGCTAACAATGATCGACTTACACGTTCAGCCGCGTTACTTTGGGGTATGGGTATAAGTGTGTTTGATACCTAACTCGGTAAGAAAGGCATTAAACTCAGTGGCTTTGAAATTGTGTACCATTATCACTAACGATCGATTCTGGTACGCCATAACAATGAAAGATATTTCTTAACATATACTCTTGTATCACACTCGCAGTAAATTTTTTAGAGGGTGCAACCAATGAAATTTACTAAAATGATCTCAAACAATTAGCAACCCGACATGGCCTTTTTTACTACGCGGATAAGGTCCTAAAAGGTCTATATACAACCGCTGAAATGGACGACAAAGTGGGACTATGAGCTCCCATTGGTGGACGTAGAGTATAATTTGGTGCTTTTGTTTGTTTACAAACTTCACATTTGCGGACATAATCTCGGACATCCTTTGCAAGGCCTGGCCAAAACAGATGACGTGTCAACTTTTCTATGGTCTTATGCATGCCAGCATAAGAAGACGTGAGGCTATCGTGAGCCTGCTTAAGGACATCTTTGCGAAGCTGTTCGGGAACCCATAGCTTCCACGATAGTTGATCCTGTACCGAATCGCCAATAGAGTGCTCTGTTCGAATGTACAAGAACTGATCTACTATCTTTAAATCAGGGAACTTAGCTGGGTTTTGAGTACATCTATCTTTAAGGGATGTATACTCTTGGTTAAGGAAGGCATCAGATTGAAGGTCTATAATGGGGTTCATGTCCAACTCTAAAACTTCATTTTCCTCTAGCCGGGAAAGTGCGTCGAACTACATGATCTTTACCCTTTCGGTGAGAAATGGTAAACTTAAATTGTTGTAAACGGAACACCCATCGAGCGAGACGACCAGACACATTTTGCTGACGCATAAGCCACAGTCAACTGGAATGGTCAGTAACGACCTCGAAATCTTGAAGTTCTAAATAGCATCTAAATTTCTCAATGGCTAGAATTACCGAGCCCAAGCACTCACGTTCAGTAACACTATAATAACGATTATAATTTTTATATTAAAAATTGAACAATAAGAATTATTTTCCAATATTTATACTCGATACCGAAGGTAAAGGGTATATTGAGTTTGTGCAATGTCCGTCATGGTGTCCGTCCGTCTGTCCGTCTGTCCGTCTGTATGTTTATTTTTCCACACCCTTCAAGCTAGAGACTTGAAACTTTCCAATTCTCTTTATCTATGGGATAGTAAACTAAAGTGTCAAGATGGGGGTTCTACGATAACTGGGGGGCTGGCAAATCGATAAATTCGATAACTCAAAACCGATAAATCCACATATTTCGCACATCCTTACAGCTAGAACTACCAAATTTGGTAAGAAGATAGCTATTAGCAACCCCCAAAAAACTGCATCAAAAATTTTGGAGCCACGCCCCCCTTTTCCGCCCCCAACCCCAACTCATTTTAAAGTCTAAAAAGCCTATATCTCCCTCAGTTTTTGAGCTAGACCCACCAAATTTGGTGCCAAGATAGGTGATGATGACCCCCAAAAACTGCATTAAAAGTTTGGATACCACGCCCACCGATACTGCCTAGCCGCCCCCATCCACCCCAACGCTTCGTCAAAAACGGGAATGCGTGTATCTTCCAGAGTTGTGGAGCTAGAACCTCCAAATTTGGTAGGAAGATAGCTGGTAACGACCCCTCAAAACGGCATCAAAGTTTTGGAGCCACGCCCACCCATTCCGCCCCCAGCCTCCCAGCATTTTGAAATCACAAATGGCTGTATCTCCCGCAGTTTTAGAGCTAGAGCCACCAAATTTGGTGCCAAGATAGGTGATGATGACCCCCCAAAAACTGCATCAAAAGTTTGGATGCCACGCCCACCAATACTGCCCTAGCCGCCCCCATCCACCCCAACGCTTCGTCAAAAACGGGAATGCGTTTATCTTCCAGAATTGTGGAGCTAGAGCCACCAAATTTGGTAAGAAGATAGCTGGCAACGACCCCCAAAAATCTGCATCAAAGTTTTGGAGCCACGCCCACCCATTTCGCCCCCCTTTCCCCACTTTTTACAAACTTTTAGCTAGAGTCACGCAAATTTGGTATGAATATAGCAACTGACATTCCACAAAGATCTGCATCACAAATTGGGATGCCACGCCCACCCATACCGCCCCCAGCCCCCTTTCCCCACATTTTACAAACTTTGAGCTAGGGTCACCAAATTTGGTATGAAGATAGCAATTGACATTCCACAAAGATCTGCATCAAAATTTGGATGCCACGCCCACACCGCCCCAGCCCCCCTTTCCCCACTTTTTACAAACTTTGAGCTAGGGTCACCAATTTGGTATGAAGATGGCAATTGACATTCCACAAAGATCTGCATCAAAATTTGGATGCCACGCCCACCCTTACCGCCCCCAGCCCCCACCTTTTTACAAACTCGAGCTAGAGTCACCAAATTTGAGGAAGATGGCTTGTGGCATCCCCATCTGCTCTTTTTTCGGAAAATC
>JAEIGR010000314.1:0-14349 GCA_018904305.1 Scaptomyza montana | reverse complement strand
GCTGTTGACCATAACAATGCAACGTACATCGAACAAGCGCTCGCTTTTCTTTATTCTCTATCCTTTCTTCCTTTGCACACTGCTCCTCATAACCATAAGCATTAATTGTTTATGTTTTTCCTGCAGGTGTGCAAGGCAACGCAAGGCAGCGCCCTCTCGACTCTCTCATATCTACTTATTCGTAGCTAAGAAACCTGCGCACAGTTGACTCTCTCTCTCTTATCTACTAACTTGTAGCTAAGAAACCTTAATAGTTTCAAAGGCAATGTACTTGGCTCACTGATCCTTTCGGACGGTGATATCTATAACACATTAGTCAACTAATGTACTTGACCTTTGACTAGCGCACTTCAAGCATGCACAAACTTGTCTCTAAGTCTTCTAACACTTTCCCCCTCTAACACTTTTCCCCTCTAACACTTTCCGCCTCTAACACTTTCTCCCTCTAACACTCCCCCTCTAACACACATTCTCCTTCTAACACTTTCTCTCTCTAGCTCTTTCCCCCTCTAACATACATTCTCCTTCTAACACTTTCTCTCCCTAACTTTTTCCCCCTCTAACACATTTTAATCTTAATCAACAAGTATCAATACTCTTGCTTAGAAGCAATGTATTGATCCTGCTGCTGCTGCTGCTGCTGGTGCTGCTGCTGCGTAGGAAAATTCCCATGCCTTGTTCACAGAACTCCAGTACATCGAACAAGCGTTCGCTTGTCTCTAATCTCTCTCCTTTCTTCCTTTGCACACTGCTTCTCATGACCATAAACATTAATTTTTTGACGTGTGTTGTAGGTTTACAATGCTACGCACGTCAAAGAGGCGCACAATTGACTCTAACACTAGTTAGGTAAATAGCCAAATCTGTTCCGCTGATCACTGCTTCTCAAGAATCTTGTTGTTGTTGTCCTTAAGAATGCCATCTGTACAATGTGACGCAGGTTGAACAGGTGCGCACTTGACTCCAAATCCTATGATCACTGCTTCTCACAGATGCTGCTGATAATGTGGTGGCCTAGGAATGTAAATCCTTTGTTCTCCCCCCTAGTCTTATCAAAGGAGGGACACGATCATGGGAAAAATGGGCATAAATTAAAATATTGTAGGAGTCAAAAAACAAAGGATCGAAAAAGGGTAATAAAATTTAATGAGGTCATAAATTATAATATTGTAAGGGTCAAAAATCAAGGGGTCGTAAAAAGGGTCATAAAAATTAATGGGGTCATAAATTGTCGGCATCCCTTTGAGTTAGAACCACCAGTTCCCTACTACTCATATGAGCTAACAATTTTTATAGACAAAAATTGAGATTGAACGACAGAACACCTGTTTATATTAAGAACTACCAAATGCCAGAAAGCCAAAGGCCTGAGATACAAAAGCAGGTAGACAAGTTAATAAAAGATGGTATTGTAGAACCATCAATATCTGAATATAATAGCCCACTTCTCTTGGTACCCAAGAAATCATTGCCAAATTCGGCAGAAAAAAGATGGCGATTAGTAGTTGACTATCGGCAGATCAATAAAAAGCTGTTAGCAGATAAATTCCCATTTCCAAGAATAGAAGATATTCTTGATCAATTAGGCAGAGCTAAATATTTTTCATGTCTAGATTTAATGTCTGTCCACCAGATCGAGCTGGACGAAAAGTCCAGAAATATTACTTCATTTTCCACAGCAACAGGCTCATATCGCTACACGCGATTACCGTTTGGACTAAAAATTGCTCCTAATTCCTTTCAACGCATGATGACTCTTGCATTTTCAGGCTTACAGCCTTCGCAAGCATTTTTATATATGGATGATTTAGTTGTGATCGGATGCTCTGAAAAGCATATGTTCAGGAATTTGGCCGACGTCTTCAACCTGTGTAGACAACACAACTTGAAGCTGCATCCAGAAAAATGTACTTTCTTTATAAAAGAAGTCACATATTTACGTCATAAATGTACTGATAAAGGTATATTGCCAGATGACACTAAATATGAGGTTATTAAAAATTACCCACAACCAACAAATGCGGACGAAGCTCGGCGCTTCGTTGCATTTTGCAACTACTACAGGAGATTTATTAAAAACTTTTCGGATTACTCACGCCATTTAACAAGGCTTTGTAAAAAGAATGTCCAGTTCGAATGGACATCAGATTGCAAAAATGCATTTGAATATTTAAAAAGGGAATTAATGAAACCTACAGTACTTCAGTACCCAAATTTTAGCAAACATTTTTGCATATCCACAGATGCCAGTAAACAGGCATGTGGAGCGGTACTAACCCAAGACCATAACGGTCAACAGCTACCAGTGGCATATGCTTCAAGATCCTTTACTCAAGGTGAAAGTAATAAGTCCACAACAGAACAAGAATTGGCCGCAATTCATTGGGCAATCGGCCATTTCAGACCTTATATATACGGCAGGCATTTCTTGGTAAAAAGTGACCATAGACCTTTGTCATATTTGTTTTCAATGAAAAACCCAAGCTCCAAGCTAACGCGAATGCGATTAGATCTGGAAGAATATGACTTTACAGTAGAGTACCTCAAGGGGAAGGATAATCATATAGCAGATGCACTATCCCGAATAACAATCGGTGAGCTAAAGGACATAAATAGACAAATTCTGAAGGTAACAACGAGATCTTCAGCAAGACAGGAATCTACCTGCGCAGGTACAAATTCAAAATTGCAAGAACCAAAAGTTAAGAAAGAAATTAAAAAGCCCAATGTCTATCAGGTAATCAATAATATTGATGCCAGAAAATACATAACTCTCAAAATAAACAAGCTTAAGTGTTTGTTGAAAAAAGGGAAAAATGTTATTGTAAGATTTGATGTGACCAATTTATACTCTACACAATTACAAATGTCACCATGTGAACAAATATTTGAATTTGTCACAATAAACAATTTTAAAGAAATGGGCAATAAAAAATTGAAAAAGTTAAAAGTAGCGCTACTTAACAAGGTGACAATTATAGACAAAAACGATGAGGTTCAAATAAATGCAATCCTGTCAAAATACCATGATGATCTGTCAGAAGGAGGCCACTCAGGAATTTCTAGAACCCTGAGAAAAATAAAAACTTTAATTACTGGCCACAAATGACAAAGAAAATAACTAAATACGTAAAGACTTGTTTAAAATGTCAACAAGCCAAAACATTGACTCATACTAAAACACCCTTAACGCTAACTGAAACGCCAGCAACAGCATTTGATATAGTGTTGATTGATACCATTGGTCCATTTCCAAGATCAGAAAATGGGAATGAGTATACAGTCACAATCATTTGCGACTTGACTAAATATTTGGTTACAATACCAGTACCAAATAAAAGTGCAAAAACAGTTGCTAAAGCAATACTTGAGAATTTCATATTTAATATGGCCCAATGAAAAAATTCATTACGGACATGGGCACTGAGTATAAAAATCAAATTGTAACAGACTTGTGCAAATACATGAACATTACTAATGTTACATCTACAGCACATCATCACCAGACTTTAAGGACAATAGAACGTAGTCACAGAACACTTAATGAATATATTCGTTCATAAATCTCTGTTGACAAAAGCGATTGGGATGTGTGGATTCAATATTTTACATATTGTTTCAACACAACACCGTCAGTTATACGCGACTATTGCCCATATGAACTCGTATTCGGCATATTGCCGACACAGTTCATAAATTTCAACAAATTAGACAGAATAGATCCTATCTACAATATTGATGACTACTCTAAGGAAGTTAAATTTAGACTAGAAGTAGCGTATAGAAGAGCTAGGCATATGTTAGAAAAAGCTAAAGCTAGTAGAAAAATTAGCTATGACAAAAATGTCAAAAATTTTGAAATACATGTAGGAGACCAGGTTTTAGTTAAAAACGAAACAGGTCATAAATTAGATGAAAATTATTTAGGTCCATATATAGTAGAAACAAGTGGAAACGATGCAGTCGGACGCAACCGACTGCGGCATACTCGATACCAGTATTAAAACCCGTAAAAAGAGGCCTGATTGCAAAGGTGTACGGATGCGGCAGGGGTGTACGCTGCCTTAAAGATTCTCCGATGCAGATGGGGATGCCATAAGCTATATTCCTTCCAAATTTGGTGACTCTAGCTCAAAGTTTGTAAAATGTAGGCCCAATGGGGTGGGGGGGGCTGAGACGGTATGGGTAGTTGTGGCATCAAAATGTCAATTGCTATCTTCATACCAAATTTGGTGACTCTAGCTCGAAATTTGAAAAAAGTGGGGAAAGGGCGGCTGGGGGCGGTATGGGTGGGCGTGGCATCCCAATTTGTGATGCAGATCTTTGTGGAATGTCAGTTGCTATATTCATACCAAATTTGGTGATTCTAGCTCAAAGTTTGTAAAAAGTAGGGAAAGGGGGGCGAAATGGGTGGGCGTGGCTCAAAAACTTTGATGCAGATTTTTGGGGGTCGTTGCCAGCTATCTTCATACCAAATTTGGTGGCTCTAGCTCCACAATTCTGGAAGATACACGCATTCCCGTTTTTGACGAAGCGTTGGGGTGGATGGGGGCGGCTAGGGCAGTATTGGTGGGCGTGGCATCCAAACTTTTGATGCAGTTTTCGGGGGTCATCATCACCCATCTTGGCACCAAATTTGGTGGCTCTAGCTCTAAAACTGAGGGAGATATTGGCTTTTTTGACTTTAAAATGCAGGGGGGTTGGATGCGGAAAGGGGGGCGTGGCTCCAAAATTTTTGATACAGTTTTTTGGAGGTTGCTAATAGCTATCTTCTTACCATATTTGGTAGTTCTAGCTGTAAGGATGTGTGAAATATGTTGATTTATCGGCTTTGAGTTATCGAATTTATCGATTTGCCAGCCCCCCAGTTATCGTAGAACCCCCATCTTGACACTTTAATTTACTATCCCATAGATAAAGAGAATTGGAAAGTTTCAAGTCTCTAGCTCGAAGGGTGTGGAAAAAAGTTGCGAACATACAGACGGACAGACGGACGGACACCATGACGGACATTGCACAAACTCAATATACTCTTTACCTTCGGTATCGAGTATAAAAATTAAAAATCAAAAATCAAAAAAATTTTATTATATAAAATATAAATAATAATAATTATCATATGCAATACATTGTCATGACTTTATTAAGTACTTAAAATTGGTCTGATCAGCCACACACACAAAAAAAAAAAAATAAATAAAAAATTTTTTATTATATAGATATAATGACAACTAAATAATTTACTATTTTTCCAATAAATGTTAATTACAACAAATATAAACACGTTATTCAAAAATTATGTTACACTTAATAATACCGCTTAATATTAGAATAACTGTGCATACGCTGCGCACGGGGAGGTGTAGTGTGTATATGCATTAAATAACACCCCGTATTTACATACATAAGTATGCGACACTTTGTTGCATACAATAACAAACATATAGCCAAAAGCGCGAGCCACTTGAGTTTATTGACTCAGGCTCATATTACGCAGCGCGGACCGCTAGTACACTAGCCGGCCATTCAGCTGACGGCGCATATCCCACGCTACGCTTATGTAGCGCATACCACGAGTAATATATATGTACTCGCAATGCATGCATATACCATGCACACTCTCTCCATATTCTTATTATTATATAGTGCAGAAAGCCGCTCCGCTGCCGGCGTCACTGGCAGCGCAGCTCCGCGGCTATAGGCTAAAATATACTTTAAGATATATTGTACAATTCATTCAATAAAAGAACTCCAACATGATCGTTATAATGTGTCGCTGCCAGTAATGCTTATAAACAATTGCTATCTTCATACCAAATTTGGTGACTCTAGCTCGAAAATTATAAAAAGTGTGGAAAGGGGGGCGAAATGGAGGGCGTGGCTCCAAAACTTTGATGCAGATTTTTGGGGATCGTTGCCAGCTAATGTCAGTGATATTATAGACTCTATACTTAAAACAGAGATATAAGTAGAATATGTAAAAGAAAAACTTAAATGTGAAAACTAAAAATAAATGAGTAGTAGGTAACTGCCGGTTCTTACTCAAAAGGATGCCGACAATTTATGACCCCATTAAATTTTATGACCCTTTTATCGCCCCCTTTTTTTGACCCTTTTATCGCCCCTTTTTTTGACCCTTTTATCGCCCCTTTCAATATAATAATTTATGACCCTTTTTTTTCATGATCGTGCCCGCATTAATTAGACTAAGGTGGAGAACAAAGGATTAACATTCCTAGACCACCACTTTACCTGCAGCATCTGTGAAAGCAGTGATCAGAGGAACAGATTTGGTTATTTACCTAACTAGTGTTAGAGTCAATTGTGCGCCTTTTTGACGTGCGTGGCATTGTAAACCTGTTTATGGTCATGAGGTGCAGTGTGCACAGGAAGAAAAGATAGATAAGAGAGAGTCGAGAGGGCGCCTGTTTGACGTGCGTTACATTGTTAACCTGAAAGCAAGAAATAATGAATGAATGTTTATGGTCATGAGTAGTAGTGATCAAAGGATCTGGAATCGAGAGGGCGCCTCTTTGACGTGCGTGGCATTATAAACCTGCAACACACGTCAAAAAATGAATGTTTATGGTTGTGATAACCAGTGTGCAAAGGAAGAAAGGATAGAGAATAGAGAAAAGCGGACGCTTCTTCGATGTACGTTGCATTGTTATGGTCAACAGCAACAACAACAACAAAAAGGTGTGAACAAGGGATGGGAATTTTCCTACGCAGCAGCAGCAGCGGCAGGATCAATGTGTTGATCTTTATGGCTGTGAGAATGACCGGATCAGGTTAAACTATATAACCAATTATTGTTAGAGTCAAGTGTGCTCCTGTTTTAAATACGTTGCTCTGCACACGTGCATTGTTATTGTCATATATATATGTATTGATACTTGTAGATTAAGATTCAAATATGTTAGAGGAGGAAAGAGTTAGAGGGGGAAAGTGTTAGAAGGAGAATGTGTGTAAGAATGGGAAAGAGTTAGAGGGGGAAAGTGTTAGAGGGAGGAAGGCTTAGAGACAAGCTTGTGCATGCTTGAAGTGCGCTAGTTGTAATGGTCGCCGTTGCCTTAGATTTCGATTTATAGTGTTTTCGATTGTAACAAAAAATGTAGCATTTTTGATACATTCATTGAGGGTTGCACTTTTTTCATTTTCGATTGTAATATCAGGCAGCCCTTCTGAAGTGTTATCGTGTTCGATTCTATTCTTTTGACAGTGCAGAAGGCAACATTTTCAACACTGTCAAAATCGAGAGTGCTGCATTTGTTTACATTTTGTGAATTTTAAAACAAAACAAATAAAAGTGAATTTTTATTAATAATGGATGTCAATAATTTGGTGGCTTGTGTTCAACTTTATGTGGACACTATATTTGAATCCAGTTCATCATCATCTGAAGATGAATTCGTTCAGGAACGAGAAAAACATCACCGAGTTGAAAATTTTTTGGATATTATTAATTCGTACTAGGAATTAGATGTGAGTTTGCATTTGTAAATCAAAAGCATATTATAAATATATTTTTATAACTAGTTTAAAAAAACTTCCGATTAAACCAACATAGTGCTGACTATTTAATTGAAAGATATTCAATGAGCAACTTTTATAAGTTGCGGAGATATCAAGGTGGAAGATCCCAGTTGTCGCCGAGAGTTGAAATGCTTTCTTTTATTTGGTAACTATTATTTTTGAAGTAGTGCATAAAAATAATTGAAAGTACAACAAATTCTTTTACAGGTTTGCTGCCAATAAAACAACTTTAAGGGAGGTTTCCATTTTGTTTAACGTCTCAATTTCAACTTTACAGGCTGTGGTTGGCAAAGTGGTTAATTTCATCGTGGAAACTATAGCAAAAGAAAATATTGTTTTTCCAAACGATGAGCAGAAGCCAGCTGTTGCACGAGAGTTTGAAAAGGTATATACAATTTCTTAAAGTTTCTTAAGTCGTGGTTCTACAAAATATCATTGGTTTATTTTTTTGTATCAGATATCTATATTTCCGAATGTTTTGGGATGCATTGATGGCTCCTACATTCCAATAATAAAACCAAAACATAAAATCCGTTCAACTTATGTCAATCGGCATGATGGCTTGTCAATCACATTACAGGCAATATGTGATGCAAATTTGAAATTCCTCGATGTTTACACCGGCATTCCAAGTAAAATCCATGATTCGCGTGTGCTTAAGCTATCCTTTATTAGTAAAGAGCTTCCGAGAAATTGTTTTCCCAACTACCACTTGCTTGGCGATTCTGCTTACCCACTTAGGGAGCATCTACTGACACCTTATAAGGATTGTGGCAATTTAACAGAGGCAGAAAAAAGTATACAACACCAAATTTTGCGCAACGCGTGTAAAAATTGAAAACGCATTTGGAAAATTAAAAGGGCGTTTTCGACAGTTATTACGATTGGATTTCCACAATGTGGAATTGATGGCAAAATTTGTAATTGCATGCTGCGCAATGCATAATCTATGCATTGACCATAATGATTTTCAAGACGAAGAATTACAAGACCATGACGAAGAATTACAAGACCCTTCACATCAGATACTTGTAATAAACAGCTGTAGTGATAGCAACGATGCAGCTCTGCTGCAATTGGGTAAAGCAAAGCGAGAAACCATTAAAAATCTTTTTTTTAATTCATAAATACAAACATCTTTAAACAATTCAACAAAATTATTTTATTCATTATATTAATTCTTATATTATTGACAAGCATCAATTCTTTGTGTTTTGTTCAACGATTTCCTCCAGCAAACTGTAGATTCTGTCAGCCGCCTTCATTTTTTCTTGGTGTCTACGCTCTTTGTTTTCTTCCTTTTCTTTTGCAATTTCTGCATGTTTTTGTGCCAAACTGACTGCACGGAACTTTTGTTTTTCAGGCTCTGCTTTGTTTTCTTTGAGTATAGCTTTCTGGCTACTGAGCTGTACCTCCGGCTCGATGGAGTCGTCCAATGCGCATATAGCGTCTAGCTCCTTTGGAAATCAACGCGCTGTCTTTTTGCACCAGACGTTCCATTATTTTCTACGGCAGCTTTTTTCGTTTCATCACGGTCTTGAAACGCTCTTCACATTGCTTCATTGTTTTACCGCCAACGTCTTCCGCTAGTTGCTGCCACATTTCTTTTTTATTTTTAAAGCGCTTCATTGGACCAACCTGCGCTAAATAAATGGCGTAATTGTCCAACATAATGGTGGTCTCTCCTTCAGTCCAAACTATTATATTACATGCAAAAACACATTATTTATTAAAAAAATGTAATATTCTTCAAAATAACTTACCATTAATTTGTTTACAAATCGGCGATTTAACCTCCATGATGTTGCTTGGGATTATGAATATCAGCTGTTTCATACTGCACTTTTTTTGTTCGATTGAGCCCATTAAAAATGCAACACCAGGGCAGCACTGAAAAAATGTTTTGGCAGCATTTTTTAAGTGTAACATTATTATAGGGTTACATTATTGTTTACAATCGAAAACGCTATTAGTAAAATTTAGTTTTATCGCTGTCCGTTTGCTTAATAAAATTCTCGCATGCGATAAAAATATTGCTACAAAAATATAGCCGTCCTTACAGGCGCATGCTAATAATAACAGACTTATCCGCTTTTGCAAAAGAGCAAGCGCAACCAACGTTAGTCAACATATACCAGAAAAAAAAAGCTTTCGCTAATTGCACTAGGCCTATATAAACCCACAGGCGAGAGCCTTCGGCCTCTTTTCCGATCGAACCACAAGTATCAACTCCACGTCGAATAGCTCGTTTTCGTTGCTAGCGTGGGAGTCTAAAACGTGATCCCGCCTGACTTAGTCAAAAAGTTAAAGTTAAATAGAGTGTGTTCCTAAGTCACAAGAAAAGACAAAAAGAAAAAAAAAGACAAATAACTACATTTTGTTTCGCGCAATAAACCCAACAAAAATTTGTTAAAATAAGAATTAGCCGACTCGGCATTGGCCAACCGACAGCCGGCGTGGCCTAAGTCCAATAGAGGTTAACTCGAGTGCTAATCCGGTCACATCCACATCATAATCCGTATGAAGAGATCGGATTCGTGATTCTGTGGTGTGACCCAACCAAAGGTATGTGCTGCATACACGATTTCATCAGATTTGTGATATTTAGCCTATAATCCAAGTTTCTACCCGTAGCGCACATAACCTCCACCCGAGCTCAGATTTTGGCTGCCACACGCATTGGAGTCTTGGTGGATGCTAAATTATTACTCTTCACTGCAATATTGGAGATCCCTTTTTGATTCACGAGTCGACGCCCCTGCCTTGCGCTGATCTAAAAGCTTTTCTTAAAGCTCAGCCGCTGGAGCCGCACATGCGGTAGTCCCAAAATCGGGAGAAAAGCAGAAACCACGCGGAGCGGCATAAATAAGTGAAATAAGCTAAAATTTCTGATAAAAGACAAGCTAAAAACCTCAAAACAAGAACAGAAACAGTGCAGTCACAAGGTGTATAAAAAAGGTGTATAAAAAGTGTACAAGTATAATTAACAATCTGTTCAAAAAGATAGAAAAGCGGCATAAAAGTGCGTATGTATGTAGGTAGGTTGGCTGGCATCGCCAGTTGTGAAGTGGAGGTGGAAGTAAAGCTTCCAAAGTAAAATTCTTTAATTTTTGTTTGTTCTAAAATTACAAAATAAAAATATTAAAAAAAAAAAGCCAACAATTTCAAAACATGTACAAGGTCTAAATTGAAAGTGTAAAGAAAAAATAAAAATAAAACCCATAAAGACCAGAAAATGTAAAACCCCACAGACATACATGCATATAATAACCTAAAACAACAAAAACAACGAACATAAGCCACGAGGAAAGATCTTTCGCCGCTGCCTTAAAACTGTGAGTAATTATTAAAAACATTGGTTAAAATTTATGGCCAAGCCGATCCAAATTGCCAATAGTTAACCATATTATTGCTACCAGAGTGATTAAAAAAAAAAAAAAAACAAGTAGAAACGTTGCAGTCGGACGCAACCGACTGCGGCATACTCGATACCAGTATTAAAACCGGTAAAAAGAGGCCTGATTGCAAAGGGGTACGGATGCGGCAGTGGTGTACGCTACCTTAAAGATTCTCCGATGCAGATGGGGATGCCACCAGCTATATTCCTTCCAAATTTGGTGACTCTAGCTCAAAGTTTGTAAAATGTAGGGACAGGGGGGGCTGGGGGCAGTATGGGTAGTTGAGGCATCAAAATTTTTGTTGCAGATCTTTGTGATATGTCAATTGCTATCTTCATACCAAATTTGGTGACTCTAGCTCGAAATTTGTAATAAGTGTGGAAAGGGGGGCTGGGTGCGGTATGGGTGGACGTGGCATCCAAATTTTTGATGCAGATCTATGTAGAATGTCAATTGCTATCTACATACCAAATTTGGTGACTCTAGCTCGAAGTTTGTAAAAAGTGGGGAAAAGGGGGCTGGGGGCGGTATGGGTGGGCGTGGCATCCAAATTTTGATGCAGGTCTTTGTGAAATATCAATTGCTATCTTCATACCAAATTTGGTGACTCTAGCTCGAAATTTGTAAAAATTGGGGAAGGGGGTTGGGGGTGGTATGGGTGGGCGTGGCATCCAAATTTTTTTTTTTTTTTAAATTGCTGGGTTTATTTATTGAATCTTTTCTTGTGAATAAGAAAACTAGCAATAAGTATACAAATCTTATTAATAAATCTTAGCTAACAGTACATTTTCTTTTTTTTGACTGTATTCTGAGTGTGCGTCCCTAAAAAATCATCGCTGGGTTGGTAAGTCGTTACGACGAAGACGGGATCGGCTGCGCAGCCTTGTGAGACCTCTTGCGAGATGATTTGTGTGCGATGTGAGCTTGCTAAAATATTTTACTTTTTGTTCCGCTATTTCCTCCTTGACTGTTAAGATGTTTAAATCTTTGTGAATGTTTTCGTTCCGAACATACCACGGTGCCCCGGTGATGGTTCTTAAGATTTTTGACTGGGCTCTCTGGACAATGTCAATGCTGCTGTTGCAAGCGTTCCCCCATAACTGGGAACCATAGGTCCAGATTGGTTTTAGAACAGAGTTGTAAAGCAGGACCTTGTAGTCCAAACTAAGGGAAGAGCGAGCATTGATGAGCCAATGGAGGCTATTGGCTTTCAGTTTGAGATGTGTTCTTTTAGCTTCAATGTGTCGCCGCCATGTAAGTCTTCTGTCTTAATTCGCCAATCTGATAACCATTTTTCCACGTTGACCAGATGAAGGGCTAGTTGCGCTGTTGCTTGTATTGGGCATCTGGAGCGGCTGAGAATAGCTGTATCATCAGCAAAGGTAGATGTTGTCAATCGGCTGCTTATTGGGATGTCTGCTGTGAAAAGCACGTACAGTGTTGGTCCAAGTACGCTGCCCTGTGGAACACCAGCTTCGATATTGTGTTCGTCAGACATTGCAGTGTTACATCTTACTGTGAACTTCCTGTCGTAGAGGTACGACTTAAGCAGCTTATGTGTGTTGTTTGGGAGCATTGTTTTGATCTTATGCATCAGACCTTCCAACCAAACTTTGTCGAATGCCTGGGAAACATCCAGAAATATTGCAGTGCAGTATTCTCTATTTTCGAACGCGCTTCGTATCTCTGATGTTATTCTGTTAACCTGCTCAATTGTTCCGTGCTTTTCACGAAAGCCAAATTGGTGTGATGGGATTATGTTATGAAGATTCAGGAATTGATTTATCCGGGACAGCAAACATTTTCCAAAAAGTTTTGATAGACACGATAATAAGCTTATAGGTCTATACGACGTGGGAACTGTGTGATCTTTTCCAGGCTTTGGTATCATAATGATGATTGACTTTTCCGTCTGTCTGGATAGTGGCCAAGTTTGGTGATAGCATTGAAGAGCTGGGCAATTAGGCAGATCGCACAGTAAGGAAGCTCAATAATCATCTTTGGGGTTATTTGGTCAACTCCTGGAGATTTTTTGGGTTCAATTGCTCTTTAACGATTCTAACGATTTCATTCGGGCGAAACTTGATTGGCTCATGTTGAAGCTGAGAGCCGTTTGAAACAGTCGGTAGTGCAAACGTATTTGTTGCAGGGTTAGGTTGGAACACTTTTTGAAGATGAGTAGCAAATGTATTAGCTCTTTCTTCATCGCTGCGGGCCCAGCCGCCTGCGAAGTTTCTTATAGGCGTTACTGTTTCTGTTGGTGAGTTTAGAGTTGGGTGAGCTCTCCACAATGAGTTTTTCGTACTGGTGGTTGATAATTGCTCGATGTAACGGCGTTGAGCGCGCTCGTCCTCGATTTTTAACGCTTTGGTGAGTTTATGTGTGGCGTCTTTTAGTTTTTGCTTTGCCGATGGCGATCTGTTCGATTGCCAGTCACGTCGTAAGCGCCGCTTTTCAAGAACGAGCTGTTCAATTTGTAGATTTGTTGTCCTTTGGTTGTGTATTGTATTTGGTGTTTGAGGCGTAGCGGTGCGAGCTGCGGCGACGAAGACCGTCTCCAGAGTGTTAACAAAACTATCAATGTCAGCTTCACCTACGAGACGTGGCTTAAGCTCAATGTGTGAGCTTATATTTACTTACCGGGTCGATTTATGAATTCAGGGTGTCGTAGCAGATTTATTAGGACTGGCGAGTGATCGGATGATAGATCCGAAAGGCATTCTGCACTTATCAGTCTACGCGAAATGTTTTTGGTAACTGCAAAGTCAATCAGATCGGGTAGTTTTTTGGGATCTGTCGGCCAGTATGTTGGTCTGCCAGGAGAAACGTAGTCGAGCTTGTTGTTAGCTTTTATAATTGCTTTGTAGAGCTGCTTTCCTTTTGGATTCACGAGACGAGATCCCCAGTGTGTGTGCTTGGCATTGTAGTCTCCTGCTGCTATAAAGCATTCTCCTATTGAGTTAAAAAATTCCATAAATTGGTCTTCAGATATGGTATAACGCGGGGGGGCAGTATACAGCGGCTAGAGTAAGCTGGTTCCCACTGTCCAAATGTATTTTAAGAGATGTGGCCTGTAGAAAGTTTTCAGCAAACTCTTTATAGTAGTGGTGCTTGAGGCGGCTTCTGATCAAAATACCAGTACCACCGTGTGCCTTACCGTCGGGATGATTTGTACCGTAGAATAAGTATCCACTTATGTAAAAGTTATATTTGTTTGTAAGGTGTGTTTCAGAAAGTAGCATTACGTCGATGTGCTTATTTAGTAGGAATTGAGCTAATTCATGTTTATGCTGTGAGACGCCATTAGCGTTCCACGTAGATATTCGTATCGCAGCCATTGATTATTTTGACTGTTGTGATACAAGCATTTGTATCAAAAGATTTTGATTACGCATTAGTTCTTGCATAGTTGTTT
>JAEIGR010000313.1:0-14521 GCA_018904305.1 Scaptomyza montana | reverse complement strand
CCAACTCCGCTTTTTCCCGTCAAATCTGGCTTTTGTAAAAGTCATTTGCTAGAAAAATTCGAAAACAGCGGGCAGCGGGAATTCTGGCTTTTTTCATTTTAACTTAAGCTTTTTTTCCGCTTTTTTTTCGTACAAGCACACAGTATGAAACTAGACGATATTTCTGGTTTTCGTTTGATCGATACTTACCATTGCCATCTTAACTTTAAATGGGATGGTATTGAGACTGTATCGATATTTCGATCGATTGTTTTCTGTTGTAAGCAATCTCGAAGTACATCGCTACATTGATGTTTTTCCCATATCTAACTCGCGCCAAAAGATTTATTGAAAAAGTATGCCGAAAGAATACAAGCAAAAATGTCGGGATGCCTGGCTTAAAAGTGATGAGTTTAAAGCTTGGGCACGAAGAGATGACACGGACGAAAGGAGAGTTTTGTGCAGCTACTGCAAGTGCAGTATTACCGCAAAACTGTCGGATTTGCGCGCCCACAGTGCTACAAAAAAGCATACAAGTGCTTTCAGCGGCTTTAAGCAAACAAACAAAGTTGATTTTGTTTGTTTGCCAGTGAAGACAGTGGAGCAGGAGGCAACGCTTTGCCTTTTTATTGCCGAGCATACGTCATTGGCCCATATTGATCATTTGGGCAACTTATGCGCCAAAAAGTTTGATAGTGACACTACGTCTCGCATAAGACTGCACCGGACCAAGTGCACTCACATTATAAAAAATGTTTTGGGACGGCATTTTTTAGAGGACTTGCGAGCCGATATAGGGGACTCAAAGTTTAGTCTCCAAATAGATGAGTCAACGGACATAAGATTCACCAAACTTTTAGGTACGTATAATAATAATAAATTTAACTCTTATTTTGTATTGAATTTATCATAACTCCAATGTATTGTAAATATGTGTGTACCTAGGTTTGGCCATTAATTATTTTTCCAAACAACGCGGAAAGTTCGTGTCCACGTTTTTAAATTTAATTTCCTTGGACCATGGAAATGCCTCCTGCATTGCTGAGGCTGTTAAAAAAGAATTGATGGAAAGAAAACTGGACATTGGGAAGTTAATAGGTATCGGTACAGACAACGCTAACGTCATGGTAGGCACAAATAGAAGTGTTTATACTGAATTAAAAAAGGAGGCACCTGCATTAGTTTTAATAAAGTGTGTCTGTCACTCGATACAATTGGCTGTTAGTCATGTATGCAAGGAACATATGCCAGGAAGCTTGGAGTTTCTGGTGCACGAAACCTACAGCTGGTTTTCAAAGAGTTCCACCCGACAAATCGAATACAAAAAAATTTATCAGTGTATAAATAACGACGAGGTACTATATGGGGCAATTTCCCCACAGTACTTTTTATATTGTGATTGTTGTATTTTGTATTTGTCTAGAATCTAGATTTTTGTTCTAACATGTATTTGCGTTTTTGTGGCTCTAAAAATGTTGATGATTGCAAGGTGAACGTCCCTTTATGTATAACAATTTATTGTGTTGTAAGGATTAAAACTTATTTTTAAATTGCATTTCCTTAGGCTCCACTGAAGATCCCAAAAGTATGTGACACAAGATGGCTGTCAATCGAGTTGGCAGTGTCGCGCATACTTAATCAATGGGAAGAACTTAAATTGCATTTTTCTTTAGCGGCAAATAAAGAGAAATGCCATAAAGCTGAGCTCTTGTACCAAATGTATAAAAGTCAAGTCAATTATCTATACTTGCTGTTTCTGAGACCAATTTTGTCTGACTTGCAAAAAGTTAACAAAGCTTTTCAAAGCAACAACACAAATGCCACAGAACTTTTAAAGGATTTGACATTTGCCATTAATTCTTTAAAAAAAGGCATAATTCCTCCTGAGCCAGATGTGGATGTATTCACAACAGACGACATCGAAGAATATATTGATAGAGAAATATACAAGGGATATGAGTTTGAAAAATGTATTAAGCTGGCGAAGTTGGATCCAAATTCAGAAAAAGACATTCGGGACTGCTGCTCAAAATTTTTGGTACAACTTATTAAGCAACTGAAACAGAGGTAAATAATCTAACCGTATAAAAAAACATGTAATTTTCATATTATTCTCAGGCTTCCAGATAATTATAGCATCCTAAAGCAGGTCGATATTTTTTCAGTCGACAATGTTTTACGGGCAAACAAAAAACAAGATATTGTTAATCTGTTGGAGGGCCTTAACTATAAAAATATTGGAGAAATTGAAAACCAATACAAAAATATTCATTTGGTAAGATGGCAGAACACCAGCGACACGCCAAATTTTTGGATAGAAGTAAATTCATACAAGGACTCTGGCGGCAACAATACATTTGCAGAGCTGTCCACGGTAGCTATTGATGTTTTATCATTACCCTGGTCCAACGCCGAAGTGGAACGGATATTTAGCCAGGTCAACATTGTTAAGTCGAAACTCAGGAACAAATTACATCTGAGCACGCTTAACAGCATTATGCATATAAGGTAACTGACTTTCTTGTTATCTAGTAAAAATAATTTCAATTTATTTTTAATACAAAATTTACAGGTATGGCCTGCGCAGAAATGAAAAATGCTGCTATACGTACGATGTACCAATAAATTTCCTTCGGATGATAGGAACGTTATCGGCGTATAGCAACGAGTCTCAGGAGGAAAGCGTTGAATTAGACGACATATTGGACGTACTATGAAATGTTAATTATGTTTATATAAAATGTACACCAAAATAACAGTTGCATTTAAATCCTATAAATTAAAACAAACACTTCATAGTTATTGAAAACTCCGCTTTTTTCTGGCTTTTTTCTTTAAATTTTTAAGCTTTTTTTCATCATCCGTCCCGTCAAAATCAGCTTTTTTTTTTAAGAAAAAGTTGGCAGCACTGCATACAAGGGATAACAAAATATTTCATTATTTAGGTTGTCGAATAGAATGGAATGGAGAAGTACTTGAGTAGGGGGAGAAGGGAGACGTTTCTAACTTGTGCGGTGCTATGCTATTATTTTCATCTTTCACCTGTAGAGCTCGTAGCGTCGGCTTACGACCGTTAAGCTAACATGCTTAAGTAGTTCCATTGAAGGAATATGAACGAGAAGCGTTTCGTTAGCTTTAGCTGTTTTTGTTTAGCTGCTTAAGAATATTGTGGTTGCTTTTGTGAGATTTCACGGTTTTGGATGGGTCTTAAGCAGTTGGTTGTCATGGGCAACAGACAACATTAGATTCCCATTGGGTTGGCAGCTACTTACTTAATTTACCCCCGAAGGTGATACACAAAGGCTGTGTGAATAAATCTTTGCCTCTGACATGCCACTTGTCGCTAAATACGCACTTGAACTTAATAACGAAGAGGCAGATGGTGGGGTAAATGCGGAAGGGGGGGCATCTCAAGTGTAACTTTCAGCTTCAGGCATCACATACGGACAGCTGTCTCAATTGGCAAGCAGTTGAATTATTGCCAATCCTAAAGCAGGATGTCAATTAGTTCACTGAAGAGAGAGTTAAATATGCACCTTATATATGTATGTATGCATTTGTGTTTGTTTGAATGTTTGTATGTCTTTGCATCTGATATGCTATAGGCAATTCAACAATAAGCAACTAGACTAGAGTAAAGATCGTGTGCCATGTTTTTTCATCGTGTCGTCATGATAGAACTTTCGAAATGCAATGGTAGAAATAATACTACTAAATATCTTTAAAACCCTAAACTACACTTTGAAAATAACTTGATTAACTCTTATTTTTCTAATTAAAACTTTTCCTTATTATATAAAAATTCGAAAATTCAATCCTTGGCAAATGTTTTAATTGTACATTTTCCCTACTCGCAGTTCGTGCTTAATAAAATTACAATCCACCCATCTCTATGTATTTGCCATGAACACAATGAATATTTATTAAATTGTTAGCCTATTGATGATTCTCATACCAATTTAAGGACTTAACGGCAGCTCCACCCACATAACATGTTGCAGAAGCAATTGCTCATGTGTCTGGACCGTTATTGATATTACAGACTTGTCTTTGGTCCGAGCGCAAAGGGCCGACTCATCTATACAGCTGCCAAAGCTTGGCCCATTTGCTTAGCCATGTCCAAGTGTATGTGTGTTGACGCTGGTTTGCACTCCCTTCTAAATGTGTTCAATTAAGCGGTTATAAATTGTTCATTTGCCCATTGGTGCGCATGGACAACAGCACGAACGACAACAACATTAACCACAATAAGAGGCAATGTCATCCGGTGCAACTATAGAAGAGAAGAACAGCAGGCGACAATGTCCTCGTTGTAATATATTTAATATGTAGGCTTTGGGCCAGCAGGGGTCCTGATAAGCATAACATGTGTGTGCACATTGATGCATATCCTGCCATTAACAATCCGGGCCAAATACATATAAATTATTTACATATATATCATATACAATTAATTATACGCAAAATTGTTGTTGCTTTATTAATTGCTGCATTTATATTTGGGTATTATTTTTGGCCCACCCATCTACAGTGCCGATCAGTAGGTGGCCAATAAAAACAATACTTTGGCTAACCAAAATGTTGGGCTGCCAAAACAAAAGCCAAAAGTCATCAATAGCCTTGGGACTTGATAGCCACAAGGTCTGACTACCACGGCAGTCAAAATCAGAAAGTCAACTCTTACGCACACACACACACAGACATAACGATTTTAAAGGGTTAGATGCTCAGCATTTTGGGTCAAACCAAAAATTGTGGCAAAGACCGCAGAGACTTCACATCATATAGAAATTTGCGGCTACTGCTAACAAACGAGCATCAACACACTAACACATACATATATTTACTTGCAACCAAATGTCTGTCTCTTATGCTGTCCACATTTCCGCAGCAAATGTGTCAAATGTCACACACTCTCACCCATACCAACACCTCCATATACGCACACAAGGGGGCAAGTGCATTACAACTACTTTTCGGCATGGCCAACAACGGGCTCTGGCTGCACGATTTGCCATGTCGAGCGGAAGCTGTTACCAAATGTAAAATTAACAATGGATTATGTGCTAGCTGGTACTATTGGTGTCTGTCTATGTGCGTGTGTGTGTGTGTGTGTGTGTTAATGTGTGGTATGGTGTCTATGTATTTAATACCCTGCACGCAGTCAGGTATAAAAGGCATTATAAAGTAAGTCAATTTCAAATAAAAATTGTAAAGATATCAATGTCATTATATATAAAACGAAACCAAAGCTGAATAGTGTTTTATTATCCTCCGTTTTTAAAAAGTTTAATATCTTATATATATGATTTAGTGGTAAACCATTCACACATTATTAAGAGTTCTTATCTTTGAATATTTTATTATGCAGGTGTCTAAGCTTATTATACTCGATACCGAAGGTAAAGAGTATATTGGTTTTGTGCAATGTCCGTCATGGTGTCTGTCCGTCTGTCCGTCCGTATGTTCGCAACTTTTTTCCACACCCTTCAAGCTAGAGACTTGAAACTTTCCAATTCTCTTTATCTATGGGATAGTAAATTAAAGTGTCAAGATGGGGGTTCTACGATAACTGGGGGGCTGGCAAATCGATAAATTCGATTACTCAAAACCGATAAATCCACATATTTCGCACATCCTTACAGCTAGAACTACCAATTTTGGTAAGAAGATAGCTACTAGCAACCCCCAAAAAACTGAATCAAAAATTTTGGAGCCACGCCCCCCATTCCGCCCCCAGCCCCCCCGCATTTTAAAGTCAAAAAAGCCTATATCTCCCACAGTTTTTGAGCTATAGCCACCAAATTTGGTGCCAAGATAGGTGATGATGACCCCCAAAAACTGCATCAAAAGTTTGGATGCCACGCCCACCGATACTGCCCTAGCCGCCCCCATCCACCCCAACGCTTCGTCAAAAACGGGAATGCGTGTATCTTCCAGAGTTGTGGAGCTAGAGCCACCAAATTTGGTAGGAAGATAGCTGGCAACGACCCCCAAAAATCTGCATCAAAGTTTTGGAGCCACGCCCACCCATTCCGCCCCCAGCCCCCCGCATTTTGAAATCAGAAATGGCTATATCTCCCACAGTTTTTGAGCTAGAGCCACCAAATTTGGTGCCAAGATAGGTGATGATGACCCCCAAAAACTGCATCAAAAGTTTGGATGCCACGCCCACCAATACTGCCCTAGCCGCCCCCATCCACCCCAACGCTTCGTCAAAAACGGGAATGCGTGTATCTTCCAGAGTTGTGGAGCTAGAGCCACCAAATTTTTTAGGAAGATAGCTGGCAGCGACCCCCAAAAATTTGCATCAAAGTTTTGGAGCCACGCCCACCCATTTCGCCCCCCTTTCTCCACCTTTTACAAACTTTGAGCTAGAGTCACCAAATTTTGTATGAATATAGAGATTGACATTCCACAAAGATCTGCATCAAAAATTTGGATGCCATGCCCACCCATACCGCCCCCAGCCCCCCTTTCCCCACTTTTTACAAACTTTGAGCTAGGGTCACCAAATTTGGTATGAAGATAGCAATTGACATTCCAGATAGATCTGCATCAAAAATTTGGATGCCACGTCCACCCATACCACCCCCAGTCCCCCTTTCCCCACTTTTTACAAACTTTGAGCTAGAGTCAACAAATTTGGTATGAAGATAGCAATTGACATTTCACAAAGATCTGTATCACAAATTTGGATGCCACGTCCACCCATACCGCCCCAGCCCCCCTTTCTCAACAAACTTACAAATTTCGAGCTAGAGTCACCAAATTTGGTATGTAGATAGCAATTGACATCCCACATAGATCTGCATCAAAAATTTGGATGCCACACCCACGCATACCACCCCCAGCCCCCCTTTCCCCATTTTTTACAAACTTTGAGCTAGACTCACGAAATTTGGTATGAAAATTGTAGAAGACAAAAGTTCTTTGTAGTTTATTATTCTTTTCACACTTTATTGGCACACGATCGCTTTGTTTCACAGCTCGAAACAGACTGACTCGAGGTCTTTCTTCTTACAAACTACTCAGTACAAAGTGTATGCCTTAACGGCGCCTGCACTAACACCAGTGCATGTAGAATTTGAGAACATAGAGTAACTTACGATAATAATCTCATGTACATGTATGTTAAATGTATTCATGTTAGAGTTATGGTTATGCTTAATGTTATGGGGGTCTATGCATGTATCGGTCCGACTACAACTCGGCCATCCTGCGAATTAGATCCCCTGATCTTAGGTGTTTTTACAATTGTCTTATAGATATTATTATTGCTTGAAACTTAATATTAATGATTATAATTTTCTTACATTATCTCTTGTTCGCGACCCAATGTCGCATGTTTTGAGCGCTCCAGATACCCCTATACGGATTTCGAGAGACTTGAAATCCTTCTACGTCTTTCAAAAGGAATCTGTCGTTTCGTAACACCTTTTCAATAACATAAGGACCTTTATTTCTGGGAATCAATTTTCTTGCTGCCCCAACTGTGCTATCGAAATTTTCACCATGACATAGTCTCCTTTTTCGTAAACTTTAGCTTTCCGTTTCTTTTTTGTTATAATTTAATTCATTTTGGGTTTGTGCTTGTACCTGGTTTTCCTCTGCTTCTTTTCTTAATTCAATTAAATTTCTTGTGTTTTCTGCATTAACTATTTCTTCTAAATTTTCTCTTAACACATCGATGACTTCGCCCTTTTGATCTACACCAAACAGTAGTTTACTTGGGGTTTGTTTTATACTCCGGTGTAATGTGTTGTTTAACGAATATTCGACTTGTTCTATAACTGTATCCCAATGCTTTCCATTTTCCACTTCTGTAAGCTTTGCTATCATTGGGCCTTAACTTCTGTTTATGCGTTCTACTTGACCATTGGCCTGTGGACACCCGGTTGCAATTTTAATATGTTTTATGTTGGAATCTGACATAAACTGCTCAAAGTCGTTCGATGTAAAACAGCTGCCTCTGTCCGATACAATGCATCTTGGTCTGCTATATGCTCTAAAGTAGTCTTTTAGTGATTTAATCACTTCTTTCGTATTCGTTGTCCTAGTTGCATACAATCGTACAAACTTCGTAAATCCGTCAACAATTAAAAATATGTGTTTGTTTGCCCTCCCTGCTGATACCGGGCCATAGTGATCTATATGTATTAGTTCAAAGGGTTTATCACCTTTAGGAATACTATTCAAAAATCCTTCAGGTTTACCAGTTTTTGGGGAAAACGCAACACATTTCAAACAATTCTCTATATGGTTATTACACTTTTTCTTTAGATTAGCTATCCAATAACTTTTACAAATACTATCCATCATTTTATCTCTGCCTATGTGACCAAGCTCATTGTGGTATTTGTGTAATACATGATTCTCCATATCTCCTGGTACGTAAAAGAGTAGTCTGTTGTCGTCTGTTTTTCTATAAACAACTCCGTTTCTCATTTCATATAACTTGTGTTCATTTTCCTCTAAAAGTTTCTTAATTTTTTGAATATTAACGTCTTTTCCTTGGCAAATAATCAAATTGTCCTCAAAACTGTTTGTATCAATAATCAAAATGTTTGTACATCTGCTTAAAGCGTCTACGTGCTGCATCTTGTTTCCTGACCTATGTACTAACTCATAGTCATAGTTTTGCAATTCTAAAGCCCACCTGGCTATTCTGGGATTTAATTCTACTTTGTTCAATGTTAGTGTTAACGAATTGCAGTCTGTAATGATCTTGAATCGTTTCCCTTGTAAATAAATTCGAAACCTGCGAAGTGCGTAAATAATAGCTAACGTCTCCAGTTCAAAACTGTGGTACTTGGACTCTGTTTCTGTTGTTCGCTTTGAAAAGTAGAAAATTGGATGTACCTTGCCATCCTCTTTCTTCTGCATAAGCACAGCACCAAATCCAAATGAACTTGCATCGCAATGTAATTCAACTTCATCTTTATAGTTATAAATAGCTAACACTGGCGATTGGACTAGTTTTTCTTTAAGAGACATAAAACATTTAGTTCTTTTTCATTAAATTTGAATTGCTTATCTTTTTTAAGTAGATCATAAAGTGGCTTAGCTTGTATTGAAAAATCTTTAATGAATCAACTAAAGTATGAACATAATCCTAAAAATCTTTGAACAGTTTGTATCTTTTCGGGGACGGGAAAGTTTTTCACTGCTTCAATGCCTTTGTCATCTGCTCTTATACCTTGGCTTGTTATGAGAAATCCTAAATATTTAACTTTTGACTGTAGAAACTCACATTTATCTAAACGTAGATCCAGTTTGTTTTGGACTAACCTTGTGAATACTTCTTTTAAAACATCTAAATGTTCTGTCATATCTTTGCTCGCTACCATTATGTCGTCCATGTATACAATAACCTTATTCTCTCTTATCAAATCTGCAAAAATTTTGTTAACGAATCCCATTGGCATTCTTAAAAATTCAAATTGACCTAAAGGGGTAACGAATGATGTGTACTTTATGGAATCTTCGTTGACATAGACATGAAAATATCAATTTTTCAGATCCAGTTTAGTAAATACTGTTTTGTTAACCAACCTATCTAGCAGATCCTCAATTAAAGGTAACGGGTAATTGTCTTTTATTAAAACTTTGTTTAATTTCCTAAAATCGATGCATAAACGCAGATCACCAGTTTTCTTTTTAACGAGTACAATTGGTGAAGCGTACTCCGAATCACTATTTCGTATTATGCCGTCACCAATATAATCGTCTAACATTTTCTGCAATTTTTCTTTTTCGGTATAAGAAAGTCGTCTAGGTGAGCAACTAAATGGTTTACTTTTCTCTAATGTTATCTTCATCTCACATTTAATGAATGGGTCAGTCGGTCTTTTTGCATTTACATAAGTTTTCTCAAACATTTCACTGAAGTCACGTTTTGTACTGTAAGGTACATTTTCTCCACAATTATAGTCTAACTTTTCGTTGTCTACCAGGTTTATGCATAACATTGTTTTGTCGAAGTTGTCATTATCTGTCGAAAATCGTTCCTTAAAAGTTGGTTCTTTAACTATCTTCTCAGTAATATTTTTGCTATGTAAGTATTGTTCATTAGCGTTTGGTTGATTAAAATTTTGTTCTCTTTCAGTATTGTTCATAAACAGCGGCTCACTTGCTGTTGTGTTCGTTAACAGTAAGTCACTAACAGTTTTGGTTTCTAACAGTTGCTCATTAACATGATTTGTTCCTGATATTTGATCATTAACATTTTTATCTTCCAATATATCATCCATACCGGTTTCCTTATGTAACGGTTGCTCACTAATATCTTTATCATTTTGGCTTTGTTCAATAACAATTTCGCTTCCTAACAGCCGATCACTAACAGTTTGTTCAATAAAATTTTCGCTTCTTAACAGTCTATCACTAACAGTTTGTTCAATAACATTTTCGCTACTTAACAGTCGATCATTAACAGTGTGACCTTTTAACATCTGTCTTTTCTTATGCCCTGATTCCACTAGGCTGCATTCTTCATTAACAGCAAGTCGGGAATGTAGGTGATTCCACTATACATCCAATTGGTTTCGGCATTCTTTTTTAACAGGGTCTGCTAAGTGATAGCTGACAACTGTTTGTGTATTACACGTTTATATTTAATTGGAAGCAAATATAAGCTCGAACACAAATAAAATTAGTGAATCCCAAAAATCAAAAATTATTGCTTTAATTTGTGCGCAAAACGCAAACATGGTTTAGAGAATATCCCAGTTTGTTTATACATGCACTTGATGACAAGCTGTTTTACTCAAATTGGCACTGTTTAGGCCAAGTATCGATTACCAATTGCATAGTATCGACTATGTTAAAATTCTGTTAAGTGCTCTGTAATGTTAACTTCTAACATTCCCACTTGGTCGGTTTTCAACCAACTGGGAATGCAGCCAACCAACGGGGAATATTTGAACAAGATTCCCATTGTACAAATGGGAATCCAATACAAAAGAATGCAGCATTCCCGAGTTCCAATTACATACTTGCATTCTGCTTGTAGTGGAATCAGGGTATTAGTTGCATTTAACATTGGCTCTGTAATAGATTTAGCGTTTACAGCTGCACCGCATGTTAGCTGTTCACTGCTAACAATAAACGTTGCTGTATTGTTTAATTTGGTCGATTCTTTTTCTGATTTAGGGACAACTATCTGTTGGTCATTTGAAAATTTTACAATATTTTCCGATTTAAGTTTTTTTCCTTATCAACATTAATGAGTTCAACTATTTTGAGCGTATTCAAATTTATACTTAAACCACACGCAGACATGAAATCTCTTCCCAGTACTACATCATGACACATAGATTCATCAGACACAACAATTAACTCAAAATAAACATTTAATGATTCTTTTATAATGTAACATAAAGTTTTTCCAAACACATTAAGACGGCTTCTATTTAGGCCAAAATACGAATTGATAACAAAATTAAGACTAATTGTAACTGGCATACTAGATTTTTTAATAAATGAGATCGCGCTGCCTGAATCTATGATGCACTCTGCAATAATGGGAAAATTAGGGTTGCACTTGAAATAAATTTTAAAATACCTTACATAGTTTTCGTTGTTGTTTGCGCTCTTTTTCTTCAAGCATTGCGCAACAAAATGCCCCATTTCGCCACATGCGAAACACGAACCAGGTTCCCGTTTAGGTTTACGGCACTCCTTGTATAAATGACCTCTCGAGTTGCAGTTGCGGCACCGAATATCACTGTTGTTTCCAGCTGCTGTCGACGTTTTTGCTGTGACCACTGTTGATGTTTGTTGTGGCAGGCAAACATCGGCAAATGCTAACAGCATCTGTTCCGGGTCACTGAAGCTTTGGATTCGCGCTTGATCGCGCAGAGATGTTGATGATACTCCCTCGATGAGTTGATCCAGTAGTTCATCGGTGTCAATGTTGATGTCCTGGGCTAGCATCATTTTATCCTCAAAGTAGATGGCAAATTTTTCACCCGGCTGCCATTTGCGTTGCTCAAAGTTGCGTCGCATTTCTGCCTTAGAAATTTTGTCACCGAAAGCCAGAACTAGTTGATCGCATAAAGTTGGCAGTGGAATCAACATACGCGCTGAATTAGCGTGAAGCCAGCGTTGAGCTTTTCCCTTGAGCTTCGATACCAAAAGCATACGTGTGAGAGCGGCGTCCAACCCATAAATTTGTGCGACGTTTCTCAGCTGGTTAATCCATTTGCGCGCACACGTTTGCCCGTCGTACTCATTTGTGGTTTCTTTTGCGAATGAGAGCGCTGTAGATGCACCGTTGTTTGTAGTCTGTGCGTTTCTTATGTTTTCTTCTTCGTCGTTCATAGCTAATGCTGAAACTCTCTCTCTATTGAGGAATTCGTTGTTGGCAATGTTGTCGTCGTCGTTGTCTGTGTTCTCGGCGCCTATAACGGCGCTTGTCGCTTGCTGTTGCATTACTTGCTGTAGCATTGCTTTGTTTGCGTTGATTTCGTTTTGCAAATTTTGTACTGCTTTGAGCACGTCGGCTAACTGTATTCCGGCTGCTGCTTGTTGGTGCGACAATGCGGCATCTTGGTCGCCTTGTGCGCTTTGCTGATCGTCGTTTGGAGTTACTGGTGAGACTTCCTGATCTTCTTGCAGAGATTGTTGTGTATCAGCATCATCGTCGTCGTCGAAGATTGGGGCGTCGCCACGAATCTCCGGCGCTATTTCGCTAAGGCGAGTGATTAGTTCATGTTTTGTTCCCATTGTTGATTTATTTAGCACTAAAAGCCATTTCTTTAGCTGGCAAATCGAAAAATCGTTTAAATTAATTTTGTCCATTTTTTATTTTGGACGAGGTTTGATGACCACTTCTGATTTTGTAGAAGACAAAAGTTCTTTGTAGTTTATTATTCTTTTCACACTTTATTGGCACACGATCGCTTTGTTTCACAGCTCGAAACAGACTGACTCGAGGTCTTTCTTCTTACAAACTAGTAGGGTTGTGAAAATATGTAAAAAATATCGTATCGATGATTATCATTTTTTTTAAATATCATCATGTTTTTGCAATATTTATCACCAAAATATATCGATATATCTGATATTTTTGATATTTTTATATGTCAGTATAAAAATCTTAAACCCCCAAAATAACATTAACTTTAAATGAATTATAATTTTTTTGAACTTTTTATTAATTAAAAATAAAACAATAAAGTTTTTTTCATTAAAGAACAGAGATCTTAATGTTGAATAGTTTAAGTAAGGATAAAAGAAAAAACTTAAAAGACTTCATTTCAGTTTTTAAACAATGAAAAAGTTAAATTTTCTAGAAAAATGACATATATTGGTAACATGATTTTATCTCCAAAATTCTTTTTTTAAGGATTTCAAAAAAACTCTTTGTTTTATATGAATATCCGTCATGCGGCTTCGCGTGTCGCAGACAACGCATTTTATGGCGGAGGCCAGCCGCTCTGAAGGAACCGAGCTACCTGGTGTTATAAGGTAACTCATGGCCAATTTTGATAACTTCGGTAAAATTTTTTCCTGGGATTTCCAAAACTCTAAGGGGATCTGTCTCCCAGCCAGCGAGTGGTAAATTTAAAAATAGTTTTATTTCTGTATTTTCCTTGGCATCTGTAATTGGCTTGATGGCAATTGATCTATTGTGGGCCTCTAGGAAGCTTTTGTTTGTTTCTACTTCCCTCCCCTCATCGAGTTGATTTCCGGCTAACGATTTCCCTAGGGCCAAGGCCTAGGCATTACATTTTTTCTTACCTTCACACATGTTGAATACGCTTCCGGGTGCTTGTTCCTCAAATGTGACCGGATATTAGTGGTGTTACCACTTGACTTTATTACTTTTGCACAAAGGCTGCAGGTGGCATTATGTGCGTTTATGTTTGTGTAAAACCTCTTTGCCGCGCTCATCTTCTCTTTTTAAGATTTCTAAGTGTAGTGTGACCAGCCACAATATCAAAAAATATATTTCCAAATAATATCGATATGCGATATATCAGTGAAAAAAATATTCCGATATAAATATATATATTTTTTTTTTAAATATCGATATATTGATATTTTGATATATTATCAACAAGCCTACAAACTACTCAGTACAAAGTGTATGCCTTAACGGCGCCTGCACTAACACCAGTGCATGTAGAATTTGAGAACATAGAGTAACTTACGATAATAATCTCATGTACATGTATGTTAAATGTATTCATGTTAGAGTTATGGTTATGCTTAATGTTATGGGGGTCTATGCATGTATCGGTCCGACTACAAAATAGAGATTGACATTCCACAAAGATCTGCAGCATAAATTTGGATGCCACGCCCACCCATACCGCCCCAGCCCCCTCTTTCCCCACATTTTACAAATTTTGAGGTAGAGTCACCAAATTTGGAAGGAATATAGCTTGTGGCATCCCCATCTGCATCGGAGAATCTTTAAGGCAGCGTACACCCCTGTCGCATCCGAACCCTTTTGCAATCAGGCCTCTGTTTACCGGTTTTAATACTGGTATCGAGTATGCCGCAGTCGGTTGCGTCCAACTGCAACGTTTCC